>JASDQU010242579.1:271063-282830 GCA_032191745.1 Picea mariana | reverse complement strand
AGACTGCCTATCATTTCGAAGAAGAAGAGGTTTTCTCCATTTATGGGTTTCCTCGTGAAAATTTGTCTCTGTGTATAAATTATGTGTGACTGATGTTCTGTAATTTTACTGTCCATGAGCTGTATACTTTTGATGATCACTTGAAGAAAGATTAATAATGCTTTAATAGACTTACAATTGTTTAAGATTAATTACAACTGATTCACCCCCCCTCTCAGTTGTCTTAGTAATTTCAACAGGGTGCCCCTACATTTGAGGATTTGTTGTAACCACCTATGGTATTCTCCCATGGTTCTCACTTGGAACATGGTATTGGGCTCATGGTTTTCATTTGAGCACATGGTATTCCTTGTATGGTATTTGGAGCGTCTTATATATATAAGGAGGGCACCTCCATTTCTCGTGGTTAGAAATCAACTGAAAATACCTATTTGCTCATTTTTGTGTGAGATACTTCTATATTTTTTAGTAAATATTCTAGGGTTGTTATAGAAGGGTTTGATATTGCAAGTTTTCATTGAGGAAGAAACTATTAAAAAGAAAGCAATGCAAGTGAGGTATGACATGTGATCTATTCCATTTCTTTGTGAAGTTTTATGCTAGATCTATTGTATTGGGGGTGAATATCTTAGAATTTTACTTCCTTACCCTAGGTTTAGTTTGAAATTTTAAGTTTGTAATACTTAGGCTAAAGTTCTTTAGGCTTAACCTTCCTGTGATTCTTGCATAGTTTATATTTATTAGCTTGATTTTCACCAAGAAATCTTATAAGATGTTTGGAGACTTCAAACAACAAAGGTAAGAGGACAAATACTCAAGAGTAGCTTAGACCCCATAGCCCAATCGTATGCACTAGGTTTTACTTGTGTTTTCTAGCCATCACATTTATTTTCTCTCTTTAAATTTTTTTGTTTACAAGCAATCTAGGGTTTGATAGGTTTCATTTAATGATCTTGTTTGTTTATTCCAAGTTTACTAGAGCTAACAAATCTCGAAATTTGGTTGTTGACGTGGAATTTTCTGTAAATTATTTTCCTGAAATTATTTCAGGTTAAACGACTTGCATTCTTTCTTAGATCTGAGCATTTAACACATATCTTTACATAGATCTAATGCTATAACCCTAAAGAAATCATTTAACTTTCTCAAATCTAGTTTTTTTTTCACACACAAAAAAACAAATCCATTGTTATTCTATTAGAATTAAGTGTTTTTTCCATATTACAAAAAGATCTATACGGTCTATAGATCGCTAGTGTTCCCCAAAGACTAGATAGTTGAACTATATTATATGCAATTTCATATAGAATTGATTTTATCAGCTGTCGAGAGCTTACATATCAAAAAAAATTCATCAAAAAGGAAACTGTAATCTTCCTTCTATTGTCTAGTTACATAGTAATGTAACATTTAGAAAATCATAAAGAGATCTGTGTTTACAACATTTTCATTGAAGATATCCTCATAATAAAACCAACCTAGGGGGTTGTCCAAAGATTTTTTGGAAAGATCTGCCACTGTATTGAATTCTCTATGGATATACATGAAGTGAATATCTTCAAATCCCGCTTTTAAGCTTCTTATTTGTTCTTTCCAGTTGTGTAGGTAGATCAGGTTTAGATTTGAACAATCATTAATCCAATCAATAGTCACTTTGGAGTCACCAGTAACCATCAAATTACATATGGACAATCTCTGTGCAAGAAGGAGAAGCCCCGAAAGACCCAAAAAAAAATTCTTCATATTATTTCCTTTACCTCTTGCAAAGTGTGCTTTATAACTGTTAGCACTCTGTAATTTTCCCAAGGCTGTGGAGGCAGTCACAGAGGTAACATCAAAACCACTTCGAGTCTTGGATCTAGCCCTCCAAGACTTAGAGAGGGATCTCTCTGTCTAATATAACTTTGTTGGAAATAAGATATTAGACTAGCTAATGGGTTCAGAGTTTGGATTTTGAATTGGTTGGGTTGAAACAATAGATGAGGGTCATTGGGAAATGGAGTCACAGAGACATATTTAATCAAAACAGATCTCTACAGGGAAATTTACAGGGAAAGATAGGCTCCTTAACTGGATTCTAGAGATTGTAGAGTGGTGTGAAAGAAAATGTGAGAAGAGAGGATGGTGGCAGAGCAATGAAGAATTTTGGCACTATCCTCTAGCAAAAAACATAAAGATTATCCAAAAGCCAAACACAGAGTGTACATTTAAACAAATTTTTCTCTTAATTTACCATTGAATAATCAAAAGAAAACAATATATAGCAGGGAAAAACATATAACAGACGGACACTTCACCAACAGATGTGCCACGAGAATCATGTATATTATTTATGCCAAAACTGGCATGTACACCAGCTCCAAAGCTATACAATGATACCATTCAATAGGGTCCAACCTCCCTTACTCTATTAAAAACATAGATATAAATCAAAAACACAATCCTTAGGCTCAGGAGATCGAATTCGATCCTCCTGGCCGAAAATAGCAAGTAAATCCCAAAAATTCTTAACTGAAAACTGGGTCGAATCTGCTGAAAAATGGGTCAGCTCAGACATCTGTTTCTCCCAATCGGTGACACCTGTGAAAACAATGTAGGAGTTTATTTTAGATGAGTTTTTCTGAAGAAAAAACCTCCTTTGGTTTCTCCAATTTCATCTCCAGCTTGCCGAAACGGCTCCCACAAAATCAGGACTAAAACAGGAAAATCCAGAAACCTAAACAAATGGGATGAAATAAGGATTTGATTCTCCCAACTGGTGGCACCTGTGAAAATTATGAAAGGGGTTTTTTTTATTCAGCCTGTGATGAACAAAAACCTCTCTCGGATTTTTAAAATTCATTTCCATTTGCCCAAAATCTTCTTTGGAAGACGACTGGTCAAACTGGTAAAAAACAGGCGGTTTTGAGAAATTGGGGGAGGGTGGTTTTGGAGAGGCAAGTAGTATATCAGACCCCCCTGATGTGGTAAGTGGTATTGGGAGGGGGAGTCTGATTTCACCAGGAGGTGATAAGTGTCCTTCCCAATACCACTTATCGGACCCCCTTGAGGTGATGTGGCGTGAGGGAGGGGGGGTGTCCGATATGTATGCGTGAATGGGTAGAAAACTTAGGATAAATGTAAAATTGTAATTTTTGTTTTTTATGTTTTGTTATTACTTTTTGTTTTTTGTTTTATTCATTTTTTTTTTGTTATATTATATGTTTAATGTTTTGTTTTATCATGTTTATTTTTAATATATTCTTTTTTATTTTTTTTATATTGTTTCATTTTAATATATGTTTTTTGTAATTGTTAAATGTTTTATTTAATTTATGTTTTCTGTTTTTTAATTTATATGTTTAATAGTTTGATTTCTTAGTTAATGTTTTAAATTAATAAACTAACCTAAGTATTAACTTTACACAAACTAACTTAGTTATTAATTATTAATTAATTAATTAATAATTGATTTATTATTAACAAGTCTAATCTAACTACTAACCTAATGTTTTTATCCTAAGGTGGTTTATTGCAAATGTAGGGACGAAGATGGAGAAGAGGAGTAGAAGTGAAGGATGAGGGAATGAAGGGCATAGCAAGGTGACAAAGGATCGGGTAAGGTGATGAAGGATCGGGCGAAACAGATGGAGGGGAAAACAAAATCTATCGAGTCCAGCAACCCAAATGTCTTCATCACGGGGGTGATGCCAAATAGAAACTGAAGAATTGGATTGCCTATAATTATAGGACCCCAACATAGGCTCCACCTAGGGATGGCATCTCTTTCAGGAGGTTTCAAGAACCACTAAACTCTGAACATGCAAACCGGTGCTTTATTCATTGGGTTGATCCCAAAATATTATTCTGCAACCTGTACCTGTTTTGATCTTTCAATGAACATTGTTGAAAAATAAATGCTCAGAATGTTGAGCTTATTCACACTCTCCTACCTACCCTATAATTCTAAAAATCATGCTAAATCATATAACACAAAAATGCCAATGAAGCCAATCAAGTAACTATTGAGACCAGTGGACTGCTTTATTGCTTGTTAGCACGGTCAAAAAGGAAACTTGACCTTTTGTCCATAGATTCAAAACTGCAAAGTGTAATGGCCATTGCTGAAGACATGATTGATCTTTACAATAGAGACCTTGACAATCCTGAAGAACAAAAGTGATGCCAGAGATAGATTGGGGCTCTGTAGTGAAAACTTTCTCCATATAGGTGACTATAGGATCAAGGTAGAACTGACATGTTCCTTGATTTTTAAATTTAGCCAAGTCAGCAACATGATCTGGCACTGTATCTATGCTATTTGCATCCTCATGCAATCGCTGATATGGCTGCAAATTTTCTGATAGGTTTAGCAGTAAGATTGTTGTTGAACTATATTGTGAAGCCGATTGCCTGACCATGTCAAGATCATAACATCTTTTCAGCTCATGACTGGCGAATGAAGAATGATCTTGACCACACAGGTCATCCAACCAATCAGCTATTGGATCTTGAAAGGACTGACAAGATTGCTGCATTGATTCAAGTGAAATTTCATGACTTATATGTGTTTATCCTTCAACATTTGTTCAAGAGTCTCCTTCAAAATTTTAAATGAATTATAATCTAATGGTACAGAATTACTTTCCACTGATTCAAATCTTGTTTTGAGCTCTAGACTTCCATCTGGACTTTGAAAATAAAGGTAAATTAGTGACTGTGATTTTGGGTCTAAAACAGATCCCATGTCATCAACGACATCCTTTACTAACTCATCAGAAAAAATTTTGTCTTCACTATTTACAACTTGCCTAGAGTTTCTTTTCAGAAATTGAAAAGATGAGAAACATAAGGGTAGAGTGTTTCCACTTACTCTGAGATTTTCTACACTTTGATCATTGATATCATAATTACTATGTACAAATTGATTGTCTTGTTGGGATTGCAAATGATCTTCTTCCTCCCAATCATATGTTGTTGATTTCTTTGAAAACTCCATTGTGGTATAATCATCATCGTACTGATCAAGCTTGGGTAAATCATCCATGGATGAAATGCCATTGAACATGCATATCATATCAGGATAATTTTCCTCCATCTTCTGATTTTGAACTTCATCTTCGATTGTATTGTGAATTGAATACATGAAACCATCATTATTCAGTCCTTGATACCAAGGTTGAGCTGCAGACTTTTTGGGAATATTGGCCTTTGTCACTTCTGAAACTAGTGGGATATGAGGTCTTTGAACAACAAGTTCCTCTTTCCTGATAATCCTCTGCATCATCTCATTTATTGTGTTGGTCAGAATATCTAATTTCATTTATGAAGATATCATATGTTTCTTTTCCATTTTATCTTTCTCTTCTGCCTTTAATTTTTCCTTTCTATTCAATAAGTTAGCTTCCACATCAACTGAAATCTTTTGCATTTCTTCAAGGGTTGCAGTTTTCCTTTCTCTTAATTGAAATGCCATCTCAGGATCGAAGGCATCTGGGAAATGCAAGTGAGTTGATCCTGGGGGTAACCTTATATAAATAGGCATTGCATGATATACCTTATTGAACCTTGTTGAAAACTGAGGTACTGTCTCCCCTGGTTGTCTTTTCAAATGGTCATATTCTTCTAAGATGAGAAAGACATTTATCATGATCACCCATTGATCTAGGAAAAATTTTAAAAGCTAATGGAAATTGCTAATGCTTGTAGCTGGGATATTTTTAAACCAATTCTTAACTTTACCTTGAAAAGATAGGGAAAACATCCTTATATATACATCATCATCTTCAACCTCATAAAGGTCAAGGAAATATTCAAAATTTTGGATGTGTTTTTCTGCAGGGATATTCACATTTTCTCCATCAAACCTGGGAAGATTATTGCTATAATTGGCTGGGAGATTATGAAGAAAGGGAGGCAAAAACAGAGGCTTGTATCTTTCTGGGACTTTCACACGTACAAGAAGTCAAGCAAGGGGCTTATAACTATCTGGAAATTCATCTTGAAACTCTGGGATTTTTACATATGTGTTAGAGATTTTGACAGTTGTGGGGAATGAAGCAGGAGGTTTGTGTATGTCAAGGCTTTCTATAGGTTTTGGAGTATGTACCGGAGCTATGGGAATGGGCTCAATCCTTTGAGGTTCTTCAGGTTGAAAATGATCATCCTGGATTTCAACAATATACTCTGGACCAGGATCATGATAAGAGAGAAAGTAATTGCAGATGAAACCAATAATATCATGAATACAATTTGAGCTTGAGTACCTGATCTTTCTAGGCTGCTTTTTCATGCTTCAGGTTCTTCCTCCAATGGAGTCTTTGTGTCGAAACTGTCTGGAGCTGACTTGGAGTCGTTGGGTGAAATATTTCAGCCTTTCTTATGTCTGGTCACTGTCCACCATCAATGATCATATTTGGAACTTGAAGTGCACTACTGGAGAAAGTTCCCTAGTATGGTCGCCATTCTGTTAGCGCTTTGTAATTTGCCCAAGGATGTGGAGGCAGTCACAGGGGTAACATCAAAACCACTTCAAGTCTTTTGATCTAGCCCTCCAATACTCAGAGAGGGATCTCTCTGTTTGATATAACTGTGTTGGAAATAAGATATTAGGGTAGTTAATGGATTTAGAGTTTGGATTTTGAATTGTTTGGGTTGAAACAATAGATAAGGGTCATTAGGCAATGGAGTCACAGAGACATATTTAATCAAAAAAGATCTCTACAGGGAAACTTACAAGGAAAGATAGGCACCCTAATTGGATTCTGGATATTGTAGAGTGGTGTGAAAGAAAATGTGAGAAGAGAGGATGGTGGAAGAGAAATGAAGAATTCTAGCATTATCCTCTAGCAGAAAACATAAAGATTATCCAAAAGCCAGACACGGAGTGTACCTTTAAACAAATTTTGATCTTAATTTAACATTGAATAATCAGAAGAAAAAAATATATAACAGGGAAAAACATATAACAGAAGGAAACTTCACCAACAAATATGCCACGAGAATCCTGAAATGCATGTATATTATTTATGCCAAAATTGTCATGTACACCAGCTCCAAAGTTATACAATGATACCATTCAACAGGGTCCAACCTCCCCTACTCTATTACAAACATAGATATAAATAACAAACACAATCCGTAGGCTCAGGATATCGAATTCGATCCTCTTGGCCAAAAATAGCAAGTAAATCCCAAAAATATCTGAACTGAAAATTGGGTCGAATCTACTGAAAATTGGGTCGAATCTGCTGAAAAAAGGGGTCAACTCAAACATTTGTTTCTCCCAATCGATGACACCTGTGAAAACAATGTAATATTTTATTGTATATGAGTTTGTATGGAACAAAAACCTCCTTTGGTTTCTCTAATTTTCTCTCCATCTCGTCGAAACAGCTCTCGTAAAATCAGGACTAAAACAGGAAAATCCGGAAACTTGAAAAAAGGGGCTGAAAGATGGATTCGATTATCCCAACTGGTAGCACCTTTGAAAACTCTAAAAGAGGTTTTTGTTTTTCAGCCCATGCTGAACAAAAACCTCTCTTATATTTTTAAAATTCGTTTCCATTTTCCCAAAATCTGCTTTGGAAGACGACTAGTCAAACTGGTAAAAAACGAGCAGTTTTGAGAAATTGAGGGAGGGCAATTTTGGAGAGGTAAGCGGTATATCGGACCCCCCTGAGGTGGTAAGTGGTATTGGGAGGGGGGAGTCTGATTTCACGAGGAGGTGACAAGTGTCCCTCCCAATACCACTTATCGGACCCCCTTGAGGTGATGTGATGTGAGGGAGGGGGGGTCCGATATGTATGCGTCAATGGGTAGAAAACTTAGGATAAATGTAAAATTGTAATTTTTGTTTTTTTATGTTTTGTTATTACTTTTTTTTTTGTTTTATTCTTTTTGTTTTTGTTATATTATATGTTTAATGTTTTTTTTTATCATGTTTTTTTTTAATATATGTTTTTTTTTTATTTTTTTTATATTGTTTCATTTTAATATATGTTTTTATAATTGTTAAATGTTTTATTTTAACATTTGTTTTATTTAATTTATGTTTTGTGTTTTTTAATTTATATGTTTAATAGTTTAATTTCTTAGTTAATTTTTTAACTTATAAACTAACCTAAGTATTAACTTTACACAAACTAACTTAGTTATTAATTATTAATTAATTAATTAATAATTAATTTATTATTGACAAGTCTAATCTAATTACTAACCTAATGTTTTTATCCTAAGGTGGTTTATTGCAAATGTAGGGACGAAGATGGCGCCGGGGATCAAAAGTGAAGGATGAGAGAATGAAGGGCGCATCAAGGTGACAAAGGATCGGGTAGGGTGATGAAGGATCGGGCGAAATAGATGGAGGGGAAAACGAAATCAACCGAGTCCAGCAAGCCAGATGTCTTCATCACGGGGGTGATGCCAAACAGAAACTGAAGAATCAAGTTACCTATAATTATAAGACCCCAACAATAACTATGAACATAACTTAATTTTATATATATCCCAGCTCCACAGATATCATTTACAGCAACACCATCAAAGAAACCTATAGGTTTTTCATCAAAATAGATTGGGTTGAGGATATAATCCTCTTTGTTCACTTCTTTTGTTCCTTTATGTTCTTTAATATCAAGTAGAATCTTGATTATTGTTCCAGAGTCCTCTCTTTTCCAATTCTCAAATAGTATTTTATTCCTATATTTCCAAATTCTCCAACTAACCAGAAAGGGGATATATCTCATCTTTGGGTAGATAGTAAACCAATGCAGTAGATTTCCTTCCAGAGTAGAATGATTCCAGGCATCTGAAAACCTGAGGGAGCTTAATTTCCATATGTATTGTGTGTATTCACAATGAATGAAAAGATGATCATTTGTCTCATCATCTTTGACACATAGACTACAAACAACGGGTCCAATGCCCCCCCTTTTTTTGAAATTTTCACCAGTGAGGATACGATCCTTCAAGCATAACCACATGAAACAAATAATTTTGCTCTGTATATTAACTCTCCATATTGCTTTATACCACCAACAAGAAACCTCATTATGTGAATTACTAACAATGCATTGATATGCTAAATTTGTTGTAACTGTTCCAGAAGCCCTATTCCATGACCAAACAAGTTTGTCTTTTGAGTTATTAAGAGAAATTTTGCTGCTCTTCAAAATTGCTATATAATTGTTCCATTCATCTTACAGAGTTCCTAATAAGCCTAGCTGGTTGGAACATTTCCAAATTGTAGAAGTGTTGTTTGTATTTGATAAAGTTGCTTGTGCTATGGAAAAAAGACATTGATTATTGAGGAATTGAATCAAGGGTGCTGAAATTTTATAGGATGAATAATTGTTGATATTGTGGTAGCTGCGGGAGGTATTTACCTCTATGTGTAAAACCTGACGAGAATAGAATATTCTGGGAAGAAAGAAGAAAAACTAATGAGTTGGATAATAACCCTAGAAGACAAGTCGGCTCAAGAGGATGATTTGTATTAGGTTATTAGCCTCCAAGAGAAGAAGTCAGCCAGAAGAAATAATATATACTGAGTAAATAGGTACCCAGAATGAGAAGTCGGCCCAGGCAGTTAGCCAGAATCAGTATAAATACAGGAGACCAATCTTCATTCTGGTAGGCATTCTCAGAACTGTAGAGCTCACTTGTGCGCACTGCAGTTAGCCAGTTTGTGCGCAAGTCTGGAGAAGAGTTGTCGTTGCAGTTGTTGCAACTAGCAAATTACGTTATGGCTTGGACTATCTCTTGGTTATGGTTTGGACTATCTAATTAGCTCTTGTTTGGTACGCTATCCTTGGAGAAAGGTGTGATACCCTTTGTTTGGCTATCTATCCCAGGGTTTGCTTCCAGAGTGATTCTCTATCAAGATTAAGGTGCTCGGAGGGTGGCTTCAACCTATGGTTGGGTGACAATAGAGATATTGTCTTTGGTAAAACGAGCACATCCATCATATTCTAACAGGTTATGGGCCCACACCTCCTTCATTCAGTCTAACCACTAGAAGGGATCATAGCCATAAGGATATTGAGCTTGTTGAAGAACTGTTGCTAGGGTTTCTAGCAGGAGCAGTCACCAAAGCACTGTCGCTAGGGTTACTAGTAGGTGCAGTTGCAGAAACCCTAATCCTCTCGTTGAAGCACCTTAAGTGAAGGGATTGGCCTAATTTCTGGATAGACCAGTGCACCCTAGCTTAGCGCATCTCCTGGTACTCTCAGCAAGCCAAGACGTCAAGTTTGAGTCTTTTGGTCAAATCTAGGGTTGACCAAGTCAAAGCAGCCATGACTTACTCTATGAAGTCACAAAACAAGTTAGATGGAGCTTCTAACTTCAGAACGTGGAAGACAAGAATTGACCTCATCCTTTCCAAGAATAGAGTGTTGGATATCATGAAAGGAAAGATCATGGAACCAGAGTTTGAAGAAGGAAAAGAGAAGGAACCGCAGAACGTTGCAGTTATGGAGAAGTTCAAAGACAGTGATATCAATTCCATGAGTATCATAGTGGACTCTGTAAAAGACCACTTGATACCCTACATCTCCCATCTTGACTCATCGAGGAAGATGTATGATGCCCCAACAAACCTCTTCTCAGTCAAAAACATTGGACAAGTAATGAGTCTGAAGAATGGGCTTCGTGAGATGAAGATGAATGATGATGATAGCATAAAATCATACTTTGTGAAAATCTCTCAGTTAAAGAGATCAACTACAAGCTATTGAAGAGATCATTTCGGAGAAGGAATTCGTAAACATAGTACTCAATTGTCTTTCCAAGACATGGGATGCATTTTCCACAAGCATGAACACAAGGAAGGAGTATCCTACATTTGAAAAACTTTGGACTTGCTATGCTCAAGAAGAAACAAGGATCAATGCAAAAGGGAAACCTCAAAAGAAGTACAATGATCAAGCCTTCACAGCAAGATTCAAGAATTTCAGGAACAAAAGGAAGTTTGAAAGGAAGCCAAATCAAAAGAAGGATATGTCAGAAATACAATGCTTCAACTGTTGAAAATATGATCACTACAAGAATCATTGTCCTGAGCTAAATAAAAGGAAGGAGACACACGAAGCATCAGTTGCCGGAGAAAGGAAACCCTCAAGGAAAACCAAGCAGGATAAAGCAGACTTATTCCTCTAAAAGACGAGGTAACAATATTTTTCATAGTTCTTGTACATATCTTGTTTGCATAGTCTCTGTACATATCTTGTATATCTATCTCTTAGAAGATAATATGTTCCAAGAAGAAATATACCTAAGGAAGAACAACAAGATAAGGATTGCTATCATTATGACTACAAGTCAAACAAAACACATGAAAGAATGAAGTACATCAAACAAATCATGTGAAAGTTATTACATAAGTAACAAGCTGCAAGATAAGCCGAAATCAACAATCAAGAAGAAATTGGAGAAAGACTTATGACACCTTGCAGAAGACAATAAGGATGCAGACGGAAGCATGGACTATGTTAGATGGAGGGAGCCAATTATATAAAGAAGAGCATGCATTCATACATGAAGCAATGATTAGGAGGGAGCTAATCCTATGATCCATTGAATATGATGAAGTATATATCCATGGTCGCAGCCATGAAAAGCAGTACATGTTCAGTTCGACTTTAGAAGAAGTCTTCTTCGAAGAGAAGCCTTAAAGTATCCCTGGTTGTCCATCCACATCTGTGATCCTATGATGAAAGAAAGAAGTGGAATATTTAGGGCATGGAATCTATAAGAAACTCCATGGACCCAAGAGCTAAAGAAAAACATG
>JASDQU010242579.1:257606-271013 GCA_032191745.1 Picea mariana | reverse complement strand
GATATGAACTCACTAAAAGCGATTAAGCAAAGGAACTGAAAGTTGTGATGAAGAACAGTGTATATGAATGAAAGCATTACAAGATCTAGAACTAGAGGTTCTCCCAGACTGAGGGAGAAGACTATGATGATTACTTGTTCCAGTAAACTAGACATACCTCTACATGAGTCATTATATCATCCGCAATATCCATGGGTTGGAGTTCTACATCAGATGAATGCAAAAACTGCTCTCCAGAGCAATTGAACAAAGAGCGTATGAAGAGCAACCTCAAGGATTTGAGGTATACCAGAAAGAGACCCTTGTATGCAGATGGAAGAAGACAACTTGGTGGAGAACCTCCAATCCACAGCAGAAGCGTGATGAAGACTTTCTATAACAGAGATATTGTATCAGAATGGTTACTTAGAAGCTCAGGATGATGGATCGTTAATCCATGACAAACTCTCTTGATGGCCAAAGAAGTACCACTTGGATATGTTCCAGTTTGACCCTTGCCACGATATTGTGAGCTAGCAGGAACCAAAGAGGAATCCAACAATGATATACTTTATTGATCAGAGCTATATGAAGCCTTCAGAGAAAACCAGTGTTCCAGAAAAACCGAAGTACATTTGAGATCAAGCATTACATTCTCCGTGATGAAGTCCAGAAAGGAGAAAGTGGTTCTCCAATACATATCTCCACAGATGAGCAGATAAGCAGAGATTTTGGTAAAGCTTTTGTCCAAGATGAAAGAGTTTGCGTACTCAAGTTGGAGCTCATGGAGACAAATTCCTTATTGAAAAAGGAAGAGATGACTCTCGGGTTGGGAGGGAGCACTGATGTGTTATTGACTTATGGATAGTCATTTTCAGTCCGAAAAAAGGTCCAATATGAGCAGTTCCTTTCCAGTTTGGAAAGTGGTTTGAGATTTCTGATGGACAGGCATTTTCCAGTTCGGAAAATGGTCCAGATCGAACGGTCATTTTCATAATGAAAATGGTTCAATGGATTTTTGATGTACCATAGACAGCGATTTCCCATTGTGATTAACATGGGAAATGGTCTAGGGAAGTCTATCTTCTTGAGGGTTACTCAAGAAGGCTGGCCCGCCTCGCCGGACAGTCATTCTTTTGAAGCTCACAGTTGTGAGCAGTTTCAAAGAATGGTTCGTTTTGGAGGTTGGTGCAAGACAGTCATTTCCTTAGGAAATGGTCCAGATAGTCATTCCTTACGATAGATTCAATCTCTCTAGGTTGCACTTTGTTTAGTGCTAGAGGAATGGCCCAGGGTGGGGAATGATCCAGGTTCAACAATCAGGGACATGCATTCCTTAAGGGCAGACTCATTCTCTCTAGGTTGCACTTTGTTTAGTGCCGGAGGAATGGTCCAGGCTCAGAAATCAGGACATTTATTCTTCCTTGCTTGAGAAGAATAGTTCATATAGCTCATCATTGGTGTTTTACCTTCTGAGGGCAGATGCTCTTCCAAGATCTCATAGATGTGAGTGGAAGAATGGCCCAGATGATTCAGTTTATATCATAACAATATTTTCTGTGCAGGTTGATATCAGATGATTGTTATGGAGACTGTATGTCTCTAGACAGTAGATGTATGCTACTGTGGTGGATTTGTTCCACTGATTGTGACTATACGTCACAGATCAAGTATCTATGTGCTACTTAGTGTGGTAGTGTACCACTGGATTGTAGTTGTGTACTACTATGGATAGACACAGTTGTGTTTTATTGAATGATATTGTTCTGATTGCCTTGAAGACTATCAACAGTGTTGGAAATGATTATCAGCTAGATGGATGATCAAAGGACAGAGACTTCCCAGACGAAAAATGGTTCAGAACATTTATTCTTCTAGGACTATGTCTAGATTAGAAGAATGGCTCTTGTGTCACTCTGTGGTGTGAGTGACTTATCCAACATCATGTCTAATTACTCAGATGGAATATGGTTTCAAGAGATGATGCAGCTGATGACGTTGATGGTGAAGATGGTGCTCATGATCTAGTCATGAGATAGTCTATACAATTATGTTGATGCTACCGGGTGAATGGTGTGTTTGTGCTCAAGACCATTACCTGTAATACCTCCCTAGCTAGGAGGGAGTGTTGATATTGTGGTAGCTGCGGGAGGTATTTACCTCCATGTGTAAAACTTGACGAGAATAGAATATTCCGGGAAGCAAGAAGAAACCCTAATGAGTTGTCTAATAACCCTAGAAGACAAGACGACTCAAGAGGATAATTTGTATTAGGTTATTAGCCTCCAAGAGAAGAAGTCGGCGAGAAGAAATAATATATACTGAGTAAATAGGTACCTAGAATGAGAAGTCGGCCCAGGCAGTTAGCCAAAATTTGTATAAATACAGGAGGCCAATCTTCATTCTGGCAGGCATTCTCAGAACTGCAGAGCTCACTTGTGTGCACTGCAGTTAGCCAGTTTGTGCGCAAGTCTGGAGGAGAATTGTCGTTGTAGCTGTTGTAGCTAGCAGATTACGTTTTGGCTTGAACTATCTCTTGGTTATGGTTTGGACTATCTGATCAGCTCTTGTTTGGTGTGTTATCCTTGGAGAAATGTGCACTACCCTTTGTTTGGCTATCTAGCCTAGGGTTTTCTTCTGGAGTGATTCTCTGTCAAGGTTAAGGTGCTTGGAGGGTGGCTTCAGCCTATGGTTGGGTGAAAATAGAGATATTGTCTTTGGTAAAACAAGCACATCCATCATATTCTGACAATAATCACCTATAAAAGGATCCTTACCAATTATAACTTGATTACTGCTCCCTATTTGCCAAGCTAGCCATTGTTTAATGATATGAAAAGAGCACATAAAATATTTCCAACTTATAGAGGCATTAGAGGACTTGAAGTTTCATTTTCGGATCCAAGAAGTCAAGTCGACTCCTTTTAAGTATTTGCCTTTGATAATTTGACTCCATAGGTTGTTTCCAAATATTCCTCTCCAACAAGATTTTGTAGCTAATGACTTGGAAATCCAGAAAATGTTCCTAATGCCTCAACCACCAAATTCTTTAGGGATGGCAATGTTTTTCCATTTGGATAAATGAAATCATGTTGTTTTGTTTGCTCCTCTCCATAAAAAATTTGCCATAAGATGTTGAATTTTCTGTAGAGTAGAGGCGGGAACCTTTGCTAAACTGAGCCATTATACAGGAATACTTTGGAGCACAACTTTCACTAAAACCAATCTTCCTCCAAGAGAGAGCCACTGAAATGTCCAGTTACTTATTCTCTTTGTAATCTTCTCGCACAGCGAACTCCAATCCACAGCTCTATATCCATTAGGTTTTAAAGAGAAACCTAAATATTTCATACCTTCCTCAAGATTTATGAACTATATGTTGAAGTCTGAGGAAATTCTTTGTTTAGTACCGAGATCTATATTTTGGGCTAGGAAAACTGATTTATTACAGTTTACCTCCATTCCCGAAGTTGTACAAAAAAGAGATAATAAGGATTTGAATTCTAGCCAGTCCTTATAATTCCCGTCACCAAGGATTAAGACATCATCTACAAATAGAAGATGTGACACATAGTTTGAGATGGCAACTTTAAGCCCATGGAAAGTTCCTTCATCAACAACTTTCCTTATTAATATGCTAAGACATTCTACCACCAAAAGAAATAACAATGGAGATAGGGGACATCCCTGTCATAAGCCACGAAATTTTTTGAAGAAATTAGTGGGGGATCCATTAATTAATACCGTTGTATCTATTGAGGTAATGCAGGCCATGATCCATTGAGAAATCTCCCAATTGAATCCAATCTGTGTTAACAATAACCTGAGGAATTGTCAGCTTACCTTGCCGTAAGCTTTTTTCAGATCCAACTTGAGAATAATGGTGCTTAAATTCTTTGTCTTAGCAGAGTGTAAGCACTCTTGTGCTATGCCAACAACATCGAAGACTAATCGGTCCTTTAAGAAGCCAAATTGTTCATGAGAAATACAAACTGCTAACTTTGTTTTAATCTTTGTGGCAATAATTTTTTAAATGACTTTGTAAACAAAATTACAAAGTGCTATTGGCCTGAACTCATGAAAATTCCCAGGTTTATTAACTTTAGGGATAAGTGCAAAGAAAGTGGCATTAAGTGAGCCTGGAATAAAACCAGAAGTTATGGATTCTTCAATAGCTTTGTGAAAATCTTCACCCAAGATTTCAAAAAAGGACTGGAAAATTTCTTGAGTCCAACCATCAGGGCTTGGACTTTTGTCTTTTGGCATCTTGAATACAGTGTCTTTAACTTCATCAATTGATACTACTTTTCCAATCTCAACACAGTCTGAGTCATTGAAGAATTTTGGCATGTGTGTTAGTACCTCAATCTGGCCTCAAGGGTCTTCAGATTCAATGGGACTGAATTGGGATTTGAAGTGCTTGAAAGCTATCTATTTAATTTATGAATCAAATGAATGTAGGATTCCTGATTCATCTTCAATATCCCATATTGTATTCTGTGATCTCCTCATAGTGGTGTATTTGTGGAAAAATTTAGTATTTTTGTCTCCACTACTAAGCCAAATAGCTCTACTTCTAAGTCGCCAAGTATCTTCTTCCACCGTGAGAATCTTATCTTTTTCCCGTTTCAGTACTTTAAGAAGATCCAAATCATCTTACTCAAAGACCTAAGATGGATTCTTGTCAAGATTCTGGAAGAGTTCATCACTATTGTGTAATATAGAATTTGTAATAGTTTCAGAACGCTCATCTCGTGAAAACGCAGACAAGACTAAGGTTAACCTCTCACGTGCTCATGCCAGGCCAGGACGTAGGGGAGCCGCCGCCCCCTCCCTCCCCGACCTCTTCCTTCCGCAGGCTTGTTGTGGGATGCAGCAAGAAACTTCCTCCGCCGGAACCCCCGAGCTTTGTGAAAAAATTGGACACAGTACCTGAGATCGCTCTTCCCCCGGACCAGCCTATGAAGGTCGCCTTGTCTCTTGCAGATCATGGACTCGTCGGTCAGTTCACGGGCCTATGGCCCTCAGCCCGTACAACAGACAACTGGATTCAACGGAACTAGAGGCCCCTCATAACAAATAGCGTAACTTGCTACGCGGTTGGGAGGGGTTTCTTCATTTTTGAATTCATTTCTCAGGAAGATAGAGATCTAATCTTCAGGAATGGGCCGTATTTCATGGGCACACAAGGTCTTTACCTGAACCGATGGACCCCTAGCTTCGATCTAGCCTCGGAAGTTCCAAAATATGTCCTAGTCTGGGTAAGACTCCCAAACCTCCCAATCCACTGTTGGAACACTTCGTCGCTCCAAGCTATCGACAATGGCTTGGGACACTACATAGACAAAGCAGATCCAAAAGACCAGTACTCCTGCACACGGATCTGTTTGGAGGTGGATCTGGAGGTTGACCTCCCAGAAGCGGTGAAACTAACGGTAGGTGATTGGCAGCACTTCCAGAAGCTCGATTACGAGCAACTCCCTTTCAAATGCAGAGGGTGCCACGAATACGGGCACTTCAAGTGGAACTGTCCAAAAAACCCAAGCACAGAGAAAGAAGGGGACGAAGGGTGGCAGCAAGCTAGGAAGGGGAAGCTGAAGTCAAGGGGATTAAGAGGTGATAAGCCACCCCCAACAAATGAAAAGATCCCAAGAGGCAAAGAAACGGCCAATAGCTTCAATGCCCTGGATCAGGAACCTAGTGGAGAGCCAAAAATTCCGACTCAGGCAACCCAAGGAGAAGTTGAAGGAGGCACCAAATCCCCTGGGAATAGGAAAGCACCAGAGCTAATAGAGGACGAGAGGCCAAATAAATCCCCCCCAAGGACCGGAGCGAATCAAGGCGAAGATGAAGAGGAAATCTCTTCCAGTAGCGAGTCGGAAGGCGCAAGCGAAAACTGGGCCTCTCCAAAGAAACCAGGTCGAGGCCGGAAATCCAAGAAGGTCGAAAGAGACCAAGAAACCTACAAGGATGTCCTAAAAGGTGCCCAACCAACTATCAAGCCGCTGATCAGTGGAAGGAAAACAAGGAAACTCTCCAAGGCCTCCCAAGGAGGCCATTCCCCCNTAGGGGCCTCGGTAGCAAGAGGAAAGAACAAGCTCTCAAAGATATTATTAAAACCTCGGCAACGGACATCCTACTTCTTCAGGAGACCAATATGAGTCAACAAGACTCTCTTAACGTTTCAAGAAATGCATGGAAAAACAGCCATGGAATCGCTGAAAATGCCAGGGGCGCGTCAGGTGGCCTCTGAACGCTCTGGAACGCCACCACAATAGATCTGCTCAGCTCAGACCCCGTATGCACTGGATCCACACCCTGCTCCTCCATAAAGCCTCCGGTGTCCAGGTAAATCTCATTAACATTTATGTACCGCAACATATAAAAGAAAAGCGGATATGTTGGGAAACTCTCCATGACTTTCTACAGGAAAACGAGCTAGATAACCTCATCCTAGGGGGTGACTTAAATTTGACCCTAAGCCAAGAGGAAAAGAGAGGTGGCACTATAGTCAGAGACCCAGCCAAAGAGTGGGTGGAGGATATCATTACAGCCTGGGAGCTAATTGATATAAAGCCGATCAAGGGGCATTTCACATGGTCTAACAAGAGATTAGGCCCGGGGCATATAGCTGCTAGATTGGACAGATTCCTTGTCCAAAGCTCTTACCTAACCCTGGGGTTTAATGCGGTTGCAGAAATTCTCCCTCACAGCGTATCGGATCACAAACCTATCTGGTTATAATTTAAATCAGAGCAAGGGCAGGGGCCCATCCCTTTCAGGTTCAACCCATCCTGGATCCAGGACCAAGACTTTCTTAAAATAGTGACCAGCACGTGGACAGACAAAGTTAGTGGATTTTCCTCCTATGTTTGGGAAGAGAAGCTGCGTAGGTTAAAAGTCACCCTAAAAGTCTGGGCAAGAAGCCGCCCTGACCCAACCTCCTCACGTAGAGAGGCCCAAAAACTTCTTGAGATACATCAACTAGAGCTAGAACGCAAGGATATCACCCAAGAGGACGTACAACAAGAAGCCCTTTTACAAAGCAATTGGTTTAGGGCATGCAGAGAGGAAGAGAGCTACTGGAGGCAGAAATCAAGAAGCCTCTGGCTGAAGGAAGGAGACAAAAATACAAGTTATTTCCACAAGCAAGCAGAGTCTAGGAAACACTACAAAGCAGTCACGAAAATCCAAGTTCAAGACACTTTAATCTCAGATCTAGAAGGCATCAAGCAAGCAGCTTTTGAAGCCTTTTCAGCCCTCTATACAGATCCTCAAAGAACAGATCGAGACCCCCAAAGGTACCCCCTCTCCATCATTCCAGCGCTCATAAATGAGGAAACCAACCGCAATCTGTCAAAGGAAGTCACGCAGCAAGAAGTAAAAGAGGCCTTGGATCAGATGAACCCGGACAAAGCCCCTGGACCGGATGGGTTTATTGCAAGATTTTTTCAACATTGCTGGGCGATAATCAAGACTGACCTCACCAAAATGATAAGAATATCGCAATCAAAAAGCAAGCTAGGAGGAAGCACAAATTCATCCTTTCTGGCCCTCATCCCAAAGGAGAAGGGAGCCTCCAACTTCAGTCGATTTAGACCGATTTCACTCTGCAACACTAGCTATAAAATCCTCACTAAGGTTATAGCAAACAGACTGAAAACTATTCTTCCCCATATCATCCCAGAAAACCAGCGAGGCTTCATCAAAGGAAGACATATTACGGACAACATCCTCCTGGTCCAAGAGGCTCTTCACTCAAGCATTCGACGGAAGGACAAAGGTATGATCATTAAGCTAGACCTTGCCAATGCTTTTGATAGAGTCAACCATAGTTTTCTTTTTGAAGTCATGAAGAAATTTGGATTTGACCAAGCTTTTGTCAACTAGATTAAAGCCTACATAAGCTCACCTTGGATAGCTCCCATGGTAAATGGAAGAGTAACCAAATTCTTTAAAGCCTCTCGTGCGCTGTGGCAAGGGTGCCCCCTCTCACCCCTCCTCTATGCAATTCAAGCCTCTGTTCTAAGCTATCAGGTGAGGAATTCCCAAGCACAAGGCGCTCTGCAGGGTCTAAGAATCGCTTCGGGGGTAGAAGACATTAACCATGCTCAATTCGCAGATGACACCCTACTCTTGGGAGGAGCAAGCTCAATCATAGAAAAACAGTTTAAGGAAGAACTGGAGGCTTACACTTCTATTTCAGTAAGCGAAATAAGAAAAGCAAAGTGCAAAATATATAGCTAGAATATCACGCCCAACGAAATGCTCGGGATAGCAAGAATTCTAGAGATGGAAGGCCATGTCAATTGGGATTCGTTCACTTACCTGGGAATCCCAATTTTTAAGGCCACCCAATGGATCCACCTAATTGACAAACTCAAAAAGAAAATTTGCAATTGGGGGGCGAATTGGCTCAATTTAGCAGGGAAAGTCGTGCTGATCAAATCAGTGCTGGCCAGCATACCAATTTACCAGAGTTCAATGCTCCTAGCCCCTTTCTCCACAATACAAAAATTCGAAGCTCTGCAAAGACGTTTTCTCTGGGAAGGAGGGAAACGGACCGGAAGGAAACTGCACCTGATCAGTTGGGAAAAGTCCTCTAAGCCTCTGCTAGAAGGCGGCCTCAATTTTAAAAATTCGCGCATACAGAATCTTGCGCTGGGGGCAAAGTTGTTGTGGAACATAGTCTCGGGAGCACCAACATGGTGCAAAACAGCTCTCTGGAAAAAATACTTTAGGGGGCCGAGGGAACGCTGCTTAGAAACCTCTCTCAAGCTCTCTAAAGGTTCCCCATTTTTAACCCTCTGCAAGAAGGTCTTACCTCTCTTCATTCCTCACCTCACCTGGGTGCCACAAAACGGGAGAAAGACAAAAATATGGAAAGATTCAATTCTAGGAGACCCCCCCCTTAACTCGAGGCAGGGTCTGCGTCGCCTGGAGCACTGGATGGGGACCCAAAACTTAAAGATGCTTGCGGACATCTCAGTTTGGGGCGAGGACAGGCATCAGTCATGGCAAGGGTGGGAAGTGAGCAATCTGCCGTCAGAGCTAAAAGGGGAATGGTGGACTCTCAAACAATGTCTCGAGGGGAAAGCCCCATTGAAAAAGAAGGGGAAAGATAATAGAGGCTGGGGGGCAGATGCCAAATACTACTCCACAGCCAGCGGCTACAAACTTTTGTGCAAGGTCCCCATCGTTCCAGAAAATCCGCTCATCTGGAAAGCGGTTTGGTGCTCGAAGTCAATCCCCAAAATAGATTTGTTTATCTGGACACTTGCCCACAATAGCATCCTCACAGGGGAAGTTCTCCAAAGGAAAGGGTGGGTTGGCCCCCACCGGTGCCCCTTCTGCCAACAAGCCGAAGAAACCACCAATCACCTCCTCCTCAGTTGTGCCTTCTCCAAAGAGGTTTGGAGGCTGACACTGGGGTCAGGGGCTAAGGTCAACCTGCCAGAAGAAACTAAAAACCTCCTTCAACACTGGGATAATCTGTACCCGTTCCAACATCGAGTCCAAAGTCAAGCTGCTGCCCTATGGAGAATCCTTCCAAAATTTATTCTTTGGAATCTGTGGCTGGAAAGAAATAGCAGAATCTTCAGAGATAGAGCAAGGAGCGCACCTTTAGTGGCAGCCAATATACAGGCCCTGTTTGGAGAGAGTGTCCCTTACATATGTCAGATCAAACATCAAGGGAAGCTATATGAGGAGGAGGCCACTTGGCTGGAGCAGTTCAAAATTCGAAGAGTAACAACAACCCCAACCATCACTCCAAAAGCCGAGGCCTGGGAAATAAGAAAAGATCAACAGGAGTTTGACAACTGGAAGCAAGAAAGGAAGGTTCACATCCTGTCCTTTGACGGGGCCGCCAAAGGCAACCCGGGGCTTGCAGGGGGAGGGGGGCTAATTGAAAGCCCCAATGCAAACATTATCATAAGATATGCACTGGGTCTCGGTACTGAGACCAACAACATTGACGAAGCCATGGCATTATGGCAAGGAATTCAGCAAGCCAAAGAACAGGGAATCCAAGAACTAACCATCATCGGAGACTCCAGACTGATAATTAAGGCCATTAATTGCCAGACACAAACGCAGAGTGCCAAACTCAATAATCTCCTGAGCAAAATCCGTCTTCTCCTTGCCAACTTCAGTTTTTATGAGGTGTTTCACGTTCTAAGGAAGTTAAACGCTAAGGCTGATGTGGAAGCAAATAAAGGAGTTCTACTTGAGCTAGGAACCTTAATCCTCAACGGAATGGTGTTCAATGTGGAGATTCCATAAACCAAAGCATCCCACGCGCATCCCCAGCAAGTGGAAGGATGAGTACAAGTTCAGCAGGGGAATTGGCCAAGATCTACCAGGTTTTACCGTTCCTTTAGAGGATAGCGACAGGGGGTGGTACAACGATCAAGTGGACAGCAGACAGGGAGGGGACAGACGCACCCCCTGCCCATACCTCTCTGCCTCTGCAGTCCAGGACGTAATCATTCAGGCCATGAGAAGCAAGTTTAGAACAGGACGTAGGTCCAAACCCGACTCATCTCTTTGCAGCGATCCATCTCCCTGCGACTTGAAGGAGCTAACTACGCGGTTCAGGGGAAAGTCAAAACGATGGTAGCCAGCACAAGTAAGAAGCCGAGCTTGGAGGAATGCCTGAAGACCATGGATGCAACTTTAGAAAATCTGAAGCAGATGCTGCAGCACCAGTTAGACTTCTTGGAGAACCTGGACGTGGAGGCCGGCAGAAGGTTGGACCAACTGGAACAAGACATATCCCTCACCAAAGTGGGCTTCTCTGAAGAGCTTAGCAAGCTCCATTAGAAGCTTAAGAGCCCGCAGGACGAGTTCGAGCTAAGAGTCGAGAAGTTAGAGGAGAAGACGGCTCAGCTCAACTGAGAATGGAGGACCGATCCAGAGAGCTAGTCTGGCTTCCATCCCTGCAGCAATTCCCACCCCGAAGCATCTTGGCGTTTTGTATAGAGCCAAGGCTTTAAATAAGCCAGTTTTAAGCTGGACTTTGGTAATTATATGTGTATCCAGGAGCAGTATTAAGCTCCTTTCAGGCAGAGGCTCAGTGAAGCCCTGCCATTTTGTAAACGAACTCGTGGCTCGCCCACACTTAATATAATTCCTCTACTCGTTTTAGTCAAAAAAAAAAAGATGGATTCTTGTCAAATAATTATGCCATTCTAGATTCAATAAGGAGCAGATCAGAATGTAACTGAGCTTTCTTTTTCCCCTGCCAAAGGATCACCTCTTTTTTTAACTGTTTTAATTTGGAGCACAGAAATTGTATATTGGAGGATTATGACCAGTGACTCATTGAACTCCACGTTTGTTTATTAAGTGAAGCAACATCTTGATCCTTTATCCAGGTGGAATTGAATTTGAAAGGCGACGTACTTTTCTTTCAAAAAGTATCCAGTTGAAGGCAAATTGGATTATGATAAGATATGGTAGAGTTAATTACCCAAGATCTAATCTTATTTTTGTTGTTGAAAAAAGAGTCGTCGAGGAGGAAGCGATCCAGTGTCTTCGCAAATACCATCGGACCCTGCTCTGCCATTCCTCCAAGTAGGAGAAAATTTAATAGGTTGGACGTCCACTAGGCCAGAGGAATGTATGAGATTTGTGAAGAAATCCAAAAGAGGGTCTAATCCGACCGAAATACCCCATACTTCCCTCGACGATAAGGTAAAATTAAGATCTTTGCCTACAATCAAACCTTCTTCATTCAAGAGACCAGATTGAAGAATGGGCAACCATAAGAGTTCCATGTCTTTATAGGGTGCATAGCAATTGAGTAGTTTAACTTTAACTATTGAAAATTTAGTCCTTCCTTCCAAATATATACCTGCAAGGGTATCAATTGCAGAGAGCTCGGCAAAGGTTGGATTCCAACCGCTCAGCAAAGGCTGGATTCCAACCACTCAGCAAACCACCGAAGCATCCACTAGGATTCAGAGCCACAACATTCCATGAGGGTGCACATTGGAGGAAAACTTTGATCGTCTTGTCACTGTTAACTAAAGTCTCTTGGAGGAGTGGTTTGAAAGTAGACTGAATCTGGGACAGTAAGCTAGGATGGGCTTCCAGTATGATAAAATCCACTCAGAGAGTTGGGGAAAATTCCTCTTAGCATAAAAGAACTTATCAACAAGCGCCTTCTCTGAGAGGCCTAACACTTTGTCCATAGATAGATCCCGGCCAAGAATACAACTAGGCTTGTCTTCGCACGTCTTCCAGCATTTCTTGTTCCGGTTTTGTCATGCCAAAGCACCCACAACATGATTGCATCTGGCACCTTTACAGCGAGAGCGAGAGGGTTGCGTTGCAGAACCGGAAGCAGATGAATAGTGCTAGGAAAGGAAACAGGAGGATTAGTGGCAACATTTGCGTTGGAAAGAGGAAAATGGTGTTGGACTACTGAGGAGCTCATGGCGGGCACATGAAGTAGGCCAGGTGGGCTAGAATCGACAGGAATGGAAGGCACTTGTAGAACAGTAGGTTGGGAAGTTAACGCGGGCTTAAAAGCACTGACAGTGCCAGGACTGGGATGGCGGGAGGAAGGATCAACTGTCACTGCAGACGAGAATAAGGATTGTGATGGAGCCGGCACCTGTCGTTGGCAGTCATACATAAACTTGTATGTCGCATCATCAATAAAGAGGCCATCTTTAGCCCATAAGTCGTCCTCGTCAACCCAGGTAAGATCGATATTGGTGGCCATAAAACCTTGAACAATGCCACCACGCCACGTAGATTAGTACCACCGCATCGCTGGGAAGAGCCAGTTACCTGACAGGGACACTCCACAACGGCTGAGGAACGCCACATTACATAGGAGCTCCATGAGGTCAAAGCAGTGACAGGATGTATCAGTGTCAGGCAGGAGAACCTGCACTAATGTCGTTAGGCGGGTCCTATGGGACTGAGTAATCCTTACCTCGGTGCATCGTTGCAGTAACCCTATCATAGTTGCGGAAACCCTAACCAACAATGTCTTTAAAATTGAAGGACATGTGGGTGGACGTTGATCCACTTATGTGTGCACGGGTCATGATATCATTTTTAATATAATATCTCTGGGTGCAACCACATGTTCGACCACTACCTCAAGGTGTCCCCATGGCTTCAGGTTAGGCCCTCACGAGAATTGAACCGTGCCCAACAGTGAAAAACTTGTCGCTTTCCACCATTGGATCCAAACCCTTTGGGCAACTTTCTCAAATTTAGTTGATGATGCATGTGCAAAGAACTAATGATTAAACCCTTTACATGGTGTAATTTCAAATATTGAATACATGTTTTAAGCTCATTGTTTGAAGGTAATTTCAAATATTTAATGATCTAATGCATTCCTAGAATATAATCGATGAATTATGTGCTTGAACGACCTTATGGTTATAGTGGAACGTTTGCAAT
>JASDQU010242579.1:240169-257506 GCA_032191745.1 Picea mariana | reverse complement strand
GGATTTTCGAGGAAGTACAGACTTAGTGCTCCCTCAAGGAGCACAGTGGGATGCTTTAGGTAGAACTCATGACCTCATAATATTTTATTTTTTAAAGTTTTTATATATGTTATTTTTTTGTTGTACAAAGGGATTAACTAATAATTTTCATCTTGTAGATCATGGACCGATGTGTTCTGATGGCATGTTGGCATATGCTTGATGTAGTGAAGCCTTGGATATAGAGGAAGGTGATGATGTTGGATAACTTAGGGATGTGGAGAGAAACTTGAGGGGTTTGACTATGGGAGTCCCCTCATTGCGTCTTTGAGATATCCCTTGTCACTTACAGAGACACATAGTGGGTGTGTTTGAGGGCATGAGTCACCTACTACGCCGAGTGGCTAGGGCAGTGATTGACTATCATGAGCACCATGCCCCACAGGAAGACTGCTAGATTTTCCTAATGGATGTTGTCCTAGAATTTGAGATGATGATGTATAGGCTATGTAGCCTAATTTTTTGACCCTTATGCACTTTTTGGACATATGTATGGCATACTTTTGGTACATATATATATATATATATATATATATATATATATATATATATTTCATTTTATTTTATTTTTTCACTGTCGTGTATGCTTTATGGTTTTGAATGTTTATCTATGTGCAATATGCAAATATAATATGTAATTCGCTAACAAATCGGTAATAACATTAAATTCGCTCTATATATGTTAATGTTTGATGTAATGAAATGACCTTTCGAGGCAACGAACCCTCAAATAAATATGTAGAAATGTTGGATTACAGATAGAGTATGTGCGATTGAAATGACAAACCACAAGTTGAGAGTCTAGATTGACAATTATATGAGTTATACCAAGAGAGGTAGCCTCGGTCAAAAGTCCAATCACTGCATGGTATTCTGCAACATTATTGGTTGCAGGGCCAAGAAAAATCCCTCCTGAACTCACCAACTCAGCAGAATGGTAAATGGTCCAAGCTATAGAAGCCAAGTTCTGGGTCTATCAACTAGCACCATTCATAAATCTAAAATATACAGAAAAGGACACCGACATCTATGCATTCAAGCACAAAACAGGATAAGCAGCGATGGGTGAAACAAACTCTGTCACACAAAAGTTAATGCAAATATCAAAACATATGGTACAATAATGTACAAAATACATATGAAAGATGTCCCTAGGCATAGTACTTCGTCAAATAGAGCCCATTTTGGGGCTCCTTTAAAGGGACTCCATCATAATTGACCAGCTCATAGGCACCTTTCTGTAGCACATGTTTTACCCTGTAAGGTCCATGCCACATAGGTTCAAATTTTCCCGCCCCTAGTTTATTGCAGTCTTGCTCATAAACCAAGACTAAGTCTCCTTCTACAAAGGAATGAGGTCATACAGACTTATCATATTCAATTTTGTTATGTTTTTGGTATGTCTTGTTAACAAGAGTAGCATCACAACGAGTCTCATCAAGTTTCACCAAGTATAAAAAACGTTCTTCCTAAGAAGAGGTGTTTGGCAGAAGTTCTATGGCTAGCTTCAAAGATGGAATTTTGCATTAAATTGACAACACCACTTCTAAACCATAAACCAACTAGAAGGGTGTGAATCCGATGGCGGTTTTGATGGAAGTCCAGTAAGCCCAAAGTGTTGAGAAAAGTTGTAAATGCCAATTGGTTTTGTTTTCCCCCACCATGCATTGAAGCATGGTTTTCAAGACTTTATTAATAGCTTTGACTTGTCTATTAGATTGTGGATAATATTGAGATGATTTTTTGTGACGAAAACCCAATTTGGCACTCAACTCAGCCATCATTTGATTCTGGAAATGGGATCTGTGATCAGTTATGATAGCTTGTGGGACTCTGAATCTAGTGATGATGTGGTTAAATACGAATAAAGAAGCAGTTATGACATCGTTAAGAAATGTAGGCATAGCCTCAGCCCATTTTGTAAATAATCGACTGCGACGATAATATAACCATGCCCCCTGACTGAGGTAGGCTTACATTGCATAAAATCAATGCCCCATTTGGAAAATGGACCGACAACAACTACTCAATGAAGCAAAACAAGGTGGGTACGTGCTTTCTTCTAGAAGATTTCACAAGGTTGGAATTTTTTAACAACTTCAATACAATATTTAAATATCGATGGCCAAAAATACCCAACACGTAGGATTTTCTGAGTTGTATCCATCCCAAAAAGGTGACCGCCACATGCTCCTAAGTGATAGTTATTCAAGACACGTTCAACCTCTTGATTAGTTAAATATCGTCGCAGAATGGTATCGATACCACGGTGATAGAGAATGTTGCCAATGATAAGATAATATTTAGCATAATGTCGAATGCGACGATGTTTGTCACAGGATGGGTTAGGCTAGAAACGTTAGGTCTGGAGATATAGCAAAATGTCTCCATACCAAGGATCATAGATACTGATGAGGAACAATTACTCATCTGGAAATGAGTCAAAGGGCTCAGTTTCTACATCGATACAGGGAAAGTCACATATTAACTCAACAAATACCAAATATTTCTTTGATGTCGATTTAGGAAACTCAAGATCGAATTCTTGAAGAATAACGATCCACCTGGAGTATTTTCCCCCCAGTACTTGACGAGTCAGAATATGATACATGGGGTTTGAATCAGAAATAATTGTGGTTTTGTAGAGTAGGATGTACTGGTGAAATATTTGAACAACAATGACCGCTACCAAACCCAACTTCTCAACATATGAATATCAAAGTTTAGTGCCAATGAGGATTTTACTCAAGTAGTAGACCACATGTTCTATGTCGTCATCGTCCTCTTGAACTAACACCATGGAAATTGTGGAAGTAGAGGTGACAAAGTAAAGGATATAATCTCTCATATATTTTGGGGGGTGTAACAATGGCATATGCATCAAAACATGCTTGAGAGTATCAAATGATTGATGAGCTTGGTCATCCCAAATGAAAGGGATGCCCTTCTTCAGTAATCACATAAATCCTTTCGTGATCTCTGCATCGTTTTATGTTGATCATAGGGGAGGATATCGATTTGGTTGTAGCCCGAGGAGCCATCCATGAATGAAAATATTACGCTTTAGGTGCAATTGTTGATGATTTGGTCAATGAAGGGAGTAGGGTAATTGTCCTTAGGACAAGCTTTATTGAGGTCCCTATAGTCGACACAAACTCTATTTTTCCCTTTTTTTTCGTGATTGGAACAATGTTAGAAACCCATTCGGTCAGAGGTACATGATAAATAAAACCAACTTTCAATTTTTTTCTACTTTTGCCTTAATTACCATAGTTTTTCTAGAATGCACTAGGCGAAGCTTCTGCTATATAGGTTTAGCTCCAGCATAAAGTTTGATTTCATGCACTACGATCGAAGGATCGATCCCTGGAATTTCTTCGTAGCTCCAAGAAAAATGACGTGGAATTCCTTAAATAAGGTTGTGTAAGTCTGAATTTCTTCAGGTGAACAATTCACTCCTAATTCTATGTTTTCCACGACACCATCTTTTTCAGATATGTCAACGTGAATAGTGTGCGTGATATTCCATAAATTTCCTTCGGAAATGGTATCCTGAGTAAGTATTGGAGATTGAGAGTTACTGACAATATCAGATGGAAAGATGGATTTAATCTCGTCCTCTATCACATCCAAATTTGGGAGAAAAAATGATTGATGGTGGTGATCACTCCAAGGTAACTCTTTTATGCTAAGCATTTCCATTATTGATCGGTCGATGGAAAAATCTGTAGGAGAGAGTCAAAGCAAGATGGTGAAGAGTTTAACCAGGATGGTAGAGAATAGGAGTCCAACGCTACTAGATGTTGGCCGTCAGAAAAAAGGAGAGGCACATTGAATAGCGTTATATGTTGCCTCAACTCGGCTAAGTGGCATAACATCACCGAGAAAATCGAGTTCTTGTGGATTGGGTATGACCTAAGGATCAGATGATTCAAGGGATTGGTGTACCATGCTTGAAATCATATTAATATTGTGTTTTGCTGTGAGGTTTCAGGGGAAGATAGGCGAAACGCTCCCATGAGTGAGGAATCTTTTAGGAGACCTACTACCACACTCTCATAGCTAATCTTCAAATCTCCCAAAAATGGGACATTGTTAGTAGTGTGGTTGTGGATATCTGGTGTACAATAATCCAACTGGTCAATGGTAACAATTTTCCCTTGAAGAGGAAATTGTACAAGACGAAATATTGAAGACGCAACGACATTCATTGCATAAAACCAACTCTGTTCAAGCAACAAATTAAAATCTAGAGGAGCGTCGACCACTTCTACATGAACGAAAATGGTCTTTCCCCCCAGTTCAACGACTAAAGATTGCAACAGTCCAAAATGTCGAAAACCTCGTCCATCAAATGGTTTCAATGTAGTGGAAAATCGATTTAGACTAGGAGAGTTAATGGCTTTCCAACAAGCTAAATACATAACACATGTCGAATCTCCTTCATCCAATATAGTACGATGGATTTTCATATTCCAAACAACAACTTTAATTTGAAATGCAAGTTGATGAGAGAGCGTCGATTTATAATCGTCTACATTAAACATAATAGTATTGGATGACTCGGGGTCTACAACTCCAATGGTTTCCAATAAGGTTCTATGCTGACTATGACAATTTTGCAGAACCTCGAGTGTCAACATTGCATAGGGTTCTTGTGCTAGATCTTCAACGCTTCTATAGTTATGGGAAGCACGGGTGTTTGGATTAAAATTCGACCGTCGGATTGTACTCTTGGGTGGACGCAATATTGAGTCAACTGATGGTTTCTCTATCTGGATAGGTTCAAACAGAGGGATAGTAGAAGTGGAAGGCATGTAGTTCATAGTTCCATTAGATATACTTTTGTTATTGGTTTTCCCTTGTGGTGTATCATATGTATTTGCTCTAGTAGTCAAATCTACAGTTTCGTTAAACATATAAGCATGTGAACTTGATGAAGCATCCCCACTAGGAGGATGATCTGTGTTTCCCCCTTGCAGAGGTGCATGATTTTGCACAACCATTGTTTACTGCTTTGGCGGAAAAGGATTAGTCAAAACAACATGTTGGGAATTCCATTTAAAAAAAATTGTCACGTCATCTTGGCGAGGACAATCCCTAGTGTAATGATCATATCCACACATTAAACATGGATATTTAATCTTTCATTGTGGTTTTATATCAACAACAGGTGGTTGTTGTTGTTTCATACTCTCCACTTGATCAAAAGTTTTCTTAGATTCATTCTTATTCTTCTTCTTTCGTCTAAGTTGTGGGGATGAAACAGATTGGACTACATTCATCTGGGAGGTTTTAGCAGGAGAGGAAGCAGGGTTGGATGGAACATAAGTTTGCATCATAACTGGGGTAGAAGTTGAATGGCTTGCTGAACCAATTGATTGTGTGGTAGACTGAATTTTTAAAGAACCGATGATGCCATCAGAATGAGCGTCGGATGAGGGTTTTGATGGATTAGTTGACATACAAGGAGAATTCGAGATTAGATCATATAAGGTACCAAAATAGGAACACACCAAATCTAGATATTGAGCATGACTAATAGCTTGCTCTTCAGTGACCACTCCTCCTATTGCGACATCGCAGGCAATGGGTGGTAAAAGGGACTTCGTGAACCATTCTGCCAATAATTGATCTGGAATAACAACTTTAATTAACCATCTTCACCATCTCCACTCATGAATATGATCACAAATATGTGTGGAGGTGGATTGCCAAAGGGAGGTCAAAATATCTGTACCAATTTCATATCTAATCGACAGTTGAAAATGGGTTAAGAAGGCCATCACAAGCGAATTAAAGTCAGTGAAGAAACCTCGTGGTAACTCAATATACCACTTAGTTGTTGATCCCATAAGAGTTCGCTGGAAAAGACGCAACCAAATAGAATTGTCCATCAATGAGTTAGATGAACACCAAAGATGGAATGTCATAACATGGTTATTGGGGTCTTCCCCAGGTTTTCCGTCAAATTTAGGAATATATGATGGTAACTTGGCAAGAATTACTAGCTAGAAAGGAGATTGCAATATGGGATCATTTGTCAATCTCGACAAGTTCGATAGGTCTAAAGTGGCTAAAAAGGGTAATTGTCGATTAATTTGAGGATACTAGTAATACTGACGAGGCATCGAAATACCAATAGGACCATAATTCGATTGTAAAGGTATGCTATATCCTATTGGTCCTCCATAGGTTGTTGTTTTGTAATTGGGGCAATAAAAGCAGGATTGATCGATTGAGGAAGTTGGGAAAAAAGGGCTCTGTTCACCAATTGATTAGGTGTGTTTCCTTATGGAGGAATACCTGTTTGACTCTGTTGAGACTAGGCGGAGTTAACAACACCGAGAAATGGTTGCCCAAAATAGAGTCCCGAGGGAGTAGGATTAGAGGGTCTTGCATGAACGGTTTGCCCCCAAGTGGGTCATGTCGAAGCAATTTTCCCCCAGGGTTGTTGTTGGCTTCCAACAAAAGGGTTTGAAAATCGTCCTATAACTTGTCCTCTAGTCACAGGTTGGGTAATGGTCAATATTTTTCCACTAAAAAGTAAATTCCCACTAGCGGGATCCTATCCACTGGTAGAAAATTGCCCCCAAGCTGAAACTTGTGTTCCAATAGGATTATGCGGTCTAAGAGGAGGAGGTGTCCAAATGGGATTTTGTGGTATAAATGAAATTCCGGTTTGCAAAGGTATAGTGTGTGAAACCGTCATAGTGTTTCTTAATTGACCAGGAAGGAGAAGACCCGAGGTACTTGGTGCTTGACTTGCAACAGGAGCAGTATTACCTATATATGAACCATATGGAGAGGCTATAGGTGACTTTGTTGCAATAAGAAGCAGCTGGGTTGGGGTCATACCCATCTTAAGGTGAATTTCTTGGCCTGAAGATGTTTTGCACAAAGCAAAATGAGTAATAACAGGAATTTGAGTTGGATCAACTAATCCATATGTTCGAACAGTAGTAGTAAATTAGTTTGTAGGGATAAATGTTCTCGACTCTATGGATAAAATATCCTCATATGGTCTGAGTGGTAACTGGGAAGGATAATATTGTAGTGTAGACCCAAAATATCTTGAAGGAGGTATTTATAGAACAATTGGGCCGAAAGGATCAATTAAGGGTGGGTTTGCAGGAACAAAACCCCCTTCCGTGAATTGTTCAGGTACAAGAGAAATTACACTCCCAGACTCATAGATAACCACTTCGCTTATTGTTGCTTCTTGGGAATGATATTTGGGTGAGTGAGGAGGTAAGGGTTCATAACCTTCTAGAGGTAAGCCTTGCATCCTACGAGACCTACGAAGACCATTGTCGGCCAGAGTTAAAAAAAATAAAATTAGGGCCAACTACGAGTGAAGAAAGAACACACCTCTAAAAAATATAAAGGTAATCAACTAGGAAAAAAATAGATGGTAGGATCTTTCGAAGAAGGGATATCAAACCGTCAACGAAGAAATGGGAAGAAATTACCCCGACATCCACGTATCAACCCTTGTCAGTGCAAGTGACCCTCACTTCACGGGACCACCCTCCAAGGGTACTGAAGGTGTGATGCATTGTCTTCCCCAGGTACCATGGTAATCCCCCCACAACCACCTCTATAGACACCTAGGAAAGGTCACTAAGGCTACCAACTCATAGTCGGCCTCCGGGGGGGGTACAATCGACAGTCGAGACCGAATGTATGGGTAGGATATCTGAGTCCAAAATTCTTCAAGAGAACTAAAGACAAGTGGACCGACAAAACTCCTGAGGACCCCGAATAGATTCGGGATTCACGAAGCACCGAGACCAAATGAAACTAGTGGTTTCTCAAGAAGAACCCTAATACACGCTCCTTCTGCTACGATTCGTTAAGATTTGGAGGGATAATCTCTATTGATCTTCTGCACACGACCTCATGTTTAGCCCCTGTGTTAGAGGGGGTTCTCAAATATGCCTATACGACAACTGGGTTTGACCACTCTTTAGTACTCTACAGTTTGATTAGTAATCTTGGACAATTTTCTCACTTTCCCTAGTCCAAAGATTCTAATTCCTAGACTACTATTGTTGTTCTATAAATAAAAAGTTTAGTTTATTTTAATTATCTGTGGTTGATTCTTTAGAGTTGTTTTTACTCAAAGGTTGGTGGAGATGAAACTAATGATGTTTTGACTTGACTCCAAAAACCATGTATTATGAAGATGAAATGCATAATTTATTTCAATGAATCCTACTTACAAGAGGGAGAAGATGTTTATTTTACTTCAAGATACTATTAAACAATCAACACAATACTCAATGCATGCAACACTCTTTGCAACCCATTTTTGACCTTAACGAAGAATCCAAATGTTTTCCAAATTATCAAAACATGATTCTTTTTTAAATTTCAAAACCAATGAATGTTAAGTTCTTCAAAATTTTCACTACACCTCTATTTCTAATGATTTAGAATGCATGCATTTCTTCATTTGATGCTAGCATGCAATTAAGATTGAATGCAATTCTTTTAATGCTTCTTTTCTTTCAATGAACATGAAATAGTTCAARGCTAAGATATAAGAGAACATGAAGCAAAAGATGCACTTTTAAAGAAARCAATCACTCTTAAAAAGTCTTAAAACCAAAAGATGCACTTTTAAAGAAMGCAATCACTCTTAAAAAGTTTTAAAACCAAAGGATTTGAGACCAATCGATAGCAAAATCAACTCTAAAAATTATGGATTTCAAAATAGAAGTGAAATACAAAAATCAATTGGCAACAAAACTACTCCCAAATTGATAGAAAAGGCCCCCAAAACTGACAAGCAAAATKCTTGAAAGTTTTTCCAGGAAGAAATGTATAGAATTCAAATGCTTGTATAATCCGAYAAGAAAAAACTACTAAAAATAAAAATTGAGTTTCAAGGACTTGATCAACCTTGACCATCTTATAACCYTTTATAAACTTTATCAAAAGTAATTCAGAAGAAACAATACAAAAAGAGTGATCCTCGCAATCAAAACCAACCAATCAAAGTCTAAAGCAATTATAGAAGAACCTRGGATAAAAGTCAGACTGAGAAACAAAGACCAAAAATCCTAGAAATCAACCCAGGAAAGGGTGACGCTCCCGATGCCAAAGGGACAGGGCATCAAAGGCAGAGTGACGCTCCTRAAAATTATGTAGGGGGGCATTAGTGACGCTTTGTAGACCACTGGAGGGGAATGCCACTTTTGTAAAAGAAGGGAAAGCATGCCCAGACTCAGCCCATATTAAACCAAAGTGTTTGGAGGACTTCTATAAGTTATTCAATGGAGGTGAACAACAAAAAAGACTTTAGAAACCAAGCATTCATCAAGCAATTAAGAAACAAGAGGCTAAAAACCAAGGAAACAATAGTCTCCCCAGTATGGTCACCAAAAACTATTGTGAGAAATCTCACCCTACGGACAGGTTGAGTTCCCCTTAGTTGGGTTTTCTTGAACTAAGACAACTAGAACAAGTGGACACTAACATTCCATATTTCCATCGATTTATGCATGAAATAAGAGAGGAAGAGGAAGAGGAAGAGGCACCTTTTTCGGAGGTTGTCCTCACTGCTCCTTATTGTTCCGATGTTGGATCCAGTCCAGCTCTAAACGTAGTCTACCTACAAAGAAATAGAACTATCCTCTTCTTCTACTGCTTGTAACAAGTTAGATAAAAACTATCATAACCAGGCCACAATCATTTATACATAAACTTGAAAAGAGACGAAAATAGGGAAATATGCCAAGTTTATTAATATCAGAAACAATGGAACTTACAATCATAATGTGTTGCAAGCCTCCTCCTATCCATCCCCTTACAATATGTTAATGAATGAGACAAAAGTTTGATATACTTCATACCTTAATTTTTTCTAATCTCTTGACCCTTGAGAGACTGTTCTTATATAGAGGTTTTGGAAGTTCAACCAACTTAGAATATCAAGGGAAGGTAGAGATATTTCCTCCATAAGTTAGGATTGATTACCCAAAAAGGAGATACTCGAGCCTATGAGTCATCCCTCGATCATAACCACCAGAAGAATCTCAGAGTCAAATCATAGAATAAGGTGGGATTGGTTAAAACCACCCTAACAGGGCTGACGCTCCTAGTGACACCAGCAGGAGGTGTCAGGGACGCTCCCTGCTGGTCTAGCAAGGGGTGTCACCTTGAGAATGACGCTCCCTAAGCCATAGCAAGGGGCTGTCAATGCTCCAGCTTAGGCAAAAAACAAGAGGAAAGATATGTGTTCGACCTTCATGAAGTGGATTTTCTTCTCTATGATGTCTAGGGAATATGGCAAAATATTTTTCATAGTGTCGGTGATGCAGAGCCAAGATACGACACTAAGATGCGACAATTTTGTGTGTAACAATTAACAATTACACAAACTAAATATAATACATAAAAATAAGGCATATGATAATGATACATAATTAAAATGGCTTTTGACTCAAGTACAAGGGTAGGGTAGGGTATGTATACCTCTGTAGACTTTAGCAATCAAATAGTTGCATAGAGGGGGTCCCTTGTTCCACAAACAAGGGGGTCTCATACACCAATTTGTTGTCTTGCTTGGCCGTGACCTATAAATTAGATTATTGTTATTATTTGTTTGCTAGTTTGTCCATGACCTGCAGGACTAGCATGTGGCAAAGAAACCATGACTTGGGGGCATCTAAGCCGTCAAAATCACCCGGCCTGAGCCACACCAACCCTTAACATGGCTGGATTTTTTGTCCCCACAGGTTTTGAACCGGTGACTTAACATCACAGAGTGCCTTAACAACACACTCCATCACCAACTGTCCTACACCTCGGGGACTGGATTATTATTATTATTAGTAGTAGTAGTAGTAGTAAACTAACTGAGTGCCAAGTGATGTATTATTCTAGTTAGTCTTTTAATTAGTATTAACATTTTTAGTTTTTGTGACGATTTGGTTTCAATTGTCAATATTGGGTTATTTTTCTATAAAATTCTCTTTCAAGAAGTATCATTTTGTAATTGGTGTTGTTTTTTTTCTTTTCTTTTCCATTGAAACATTGACTTGGTAATGTAATTGAATTATTTTATTTCATATAATAATAAAATAATTATTTTATGGTTGTTGGTTTTCTCCTAGGAGGTCATAGATTCAAATCCAGAAGGGGTAGGGTATGTACATCTCTGTAGACCTTAGCAATCAAATCACTATGCAAAGAGGTTCCTTTGTCCCATAAACAAGAGAGTCTCATACACCAATTTGGTGTCTGACTTTAGATTATTATTAATATACATATTTTGTTTTTTGTAAGCTATCTATTTGTATTATGATATAAGAGGAAAAATTACAAATGTTCTATAGATGAGTTGTCGCTTGGAAAACCATCCCATCTGTAGAATATGTGCTTCATCAAGTGAGAAGCTCAGAATATACTTCTGAGAGTATCTATAACTGCATAACTATTTACATAAAAATTAAAACTCTATTATCCTCATCTACTATCTGGTGGTAGTGCTAGTAAACCAAAAAGTTGGGCTTTCCTTCAAAATGATAGAAAGACATACACAAAATTAGGAGTGGGTCGGATTTTCATTGCAAGGAACATGGGGAGGTTCCTTGTCGAAGTTGTTGTTGTTGAAAGTCATGCCCAATTTTTGCTCTATGATTGTAAGCTTCTTGTCTTGCAGTTGGTTTTGAAGTTGGATAAATTCAAGTTGTCAAGCCAAGTCACTCTGTGTAGCAGATTGGGCAGTTAAGGCTTTGATTAATAGGGTCTTCATCTTCCAGTAAAGATCCAAAGTGTGAAGGTACTTGGTGTCTCTGGTTTTGGAAGACATTCACATTTACATCTTACTTGACTCGAAGAGATATTATTAGCGAAGATATATTATTTAACGATAATTTTTAAGGAATTTAATGCATTTAATCAACGTTAATTTAACAATTAATTTTAAAGTTCGAAATTATTATTGTAAGACAAAACAGTTTGCACAATAGAAATTCATTTAATGCAAATCACATCATATTACTTTTTGTTTGCATTTGTTCTCAACATAATTTACATCACTATTTACTAAAAACACACCACATGGAAGTAAGTAGTAGCCCTTGGTATTCTTGTAATATTATATAATTGACATCCAAAGCATCACATCAATTGCCATTTCGATTTTGATGTTGATGAGAATAATTATCTTCTTTTGTATTTTGCTTATTATTATAAGCACCCTGTAATGCCACACAATAATGTTATGCACTACAATAATGTAAATTCGGCAGAACGTTGTCGGAACGTCAGAGGTAATGATAATGAATTATTATTATTTAAAAATTATTCTTGTTATGTTCTTCTTCTTCACATCAAAATAATATAAATATTATTTAAATCTTAATGAATATAAAAAACCAGAAAGTCTTGAGATTTTTGTGTTTAACATTTCTGTACCAATACTTCGAAGGAATGTTAATATTGTATGAGGGCCATATAATGGTGTACATAACTTATCTTTTCCTTATTGTATGAGGGACATATAATGCTGTACATAATTTTTTTTTTTTTTTTTAAGGAAAAACACATAAATTTTNATAATTTTTTTTTTTTTTTTTTTTTTTTAAGGAAAAACACATAAATTTTATTAATAAAGATAAAATTTACATTTTGAAGAATGCACGAGGAGTTATACATTTAGTCTAACTCATTTCAATTGACAAGTTATTCAATTACGAGGAAGTTGGGATAGTTCAATACCATACACTCAAAAGTGCACAAAATAGGTATAACAAGCCTTGCAAAGCATAAGGAGAGATTGTAAAGGAGTCCCATCACGAATCCACAAGAACAAACCCAAGAAGTGAAACCTTGAACTCGCCACGTGCAAGCATCGATCCAGAACACCGAAACAAAGCCCCAAAAGCCAGACAGATTAGGTTAGAGCGACATACATCCTCCCAAAGGGAAGGGAAAAAACACCAGAAAAAACCAACACTAAGAAACTAAAACACGACACCACCTCCTTAGCACCAGAGAAAACGAGGCCCTGAGTATACATCAAACCCTAGACGAACCAGCTCTAAAAAAGGCCAAAGCAGAATGAGAAAGAAATATATTGCAGAGAAGAGATATTGCCTAAAAACGAAAGCACCAACAAACAGGCAATGGCGCCTCAAAACAACCAAAAAACCCAACACAACACTGCCCAAAAAGAGAGGGTGCTAGACACCACGAGATGCCTCGTCCCCTCCCCAAAAACCCTACCACCGACCAAAAAATATGGACAATAACTCAGAGCATCCATCTGATATCATGCACCAACATAGCATCCGTCAGATCTAGAGCATCCAAGTCCAAAGAAGCCATTGGAGTCCAAAAGAGGCCAGACGAAAAACTCTAGTGGAGACATGGGGGCATAAAAACCAACCAGAGCTTCCGACAAAAGCCAAACGTGACTGAAACCATACACCAAAATACATCGAGAGATTGCGGCAAAGGCGATCCGATGGGGGTGACAAACAAAGGCAAAGGGATGACGAGCATGGAGGAAAGAAAAGGTTTGGTGCGACCTGCAGCTAGGATAAATTAACAACAAAACTGCTTATATACCCCCTCTCTCTATATATATTTCAAATCAATTCTACTTAATTATAATTTATTTTATTTTTTTTTTTAATTTTTAAAATTTAAAAATTTCTATATTAATAAAATCTAGGTATTAGTTTCAATTATAAATATTAAAAAAATATTAAAATTACATAAAATTTTAGATAGTAATTCAAAAATAAATTAAAAAAATATTTTATAACCAACTTAAAATATTAAAAGTTTAATAAAATCTAGGTATTAGTTTGAATTATAAATATTAAAATTACAATAGTAATTCAAAAATAAATTAAAAAAATATTTTATAACCAACTTAAAATATTAATATTAAAAGTTTATGATGAATTATTATAATATAAATAATTAGAAATGTTAGATATTATATAGTCACACTTTGTTACTTCAAAATATAGAGCAACACATTTGTTTTAGTTTGGTTATAATTTGGAGTCTTAGTTGATTATAATTTAGAGTCTGATGTATAAGGTTAATATGTCACATTTTTTATTTATCAATTTATTTATTTTAAAAATGTTTTGAAAACTTCAATTTATACTTCTATCTATTATTTTTATTTTAATTTTAAACTAATTACAAGTAATATAGTATCATAAGTTTCAAGTGTTTTATAATTATTTTAACTTTTGAGTTTGGATTATATATAACTATCATATGTTTAAGAGGCAGGTATAAGTAATTTTTTTGCTGCTAATTTCACTTATTGCCCTTAAAGGTACTCTAGAGTTATGTATGGGAGAGATGTTCATATAACATAACACATTAAAATAATAATGGATCTAGGCTAGTTGTTATTCATTCAAAGTATATATATAATTCTAATTTGTTAAGTTACTTGAATATCTCCCCCATACTAGGTTGTAGTGTGTGTTATATATATATATGGAGGGGTATAATTTTTTTTATTTTATTATTATTTTTATTTATTTATTATTTTAATGCATTATGTTACATGAACATCTCTCCAATTTTAGGTTTATAGGGCTTCTCGACACAACAAGTGAAATTAATAGCAAAGTTGTTTATAGACTCAATAAAATAAATTAATATATTAAAAAATATATTAATATTTTTTAATATTCTAATATATTTTATAACATTAATATGTTTAATATTTTAATATTAATATATTAAACAAGTATAGATGCATCTTTTTCGGATTCATCAAGGGTCCACATGGATCAAATTTATTTAGGTGAAAACCTCTTTTATAGTGTAAAACTTAAGGAAAAATTAAAAGTTTGCACTTTAAAAGATTTAATTTTAACAACTTGATAAATAATGGATTAAGATGAATCTATGATGGTTATAATAATAATGTAGTGAAACTTTTAAATTAACGAGTAAAAATATTAAAAACTTATTTTTTTATTTTAAAATAAATATTTTTTATTTTTTAATATTAAAATAAATTTATTAAAAAATTATATATATTTATTAATTTTTAGATGGTTCGAAAATTCAAATGGGAACAAATCCTGAACAAATCCTGGACAACACTTAATAAACACAAATTCCAAATAAATTTAAGTTGATTTTTAATTAAAAATGAACTTCTAATTAGGTGAAATTTTAGTTGTCAAAGGCCGGTGAGAATAGGGTGAACGAGGCTGATCCTGCCAAACCTCAAGGAGAACCTCCGAATATGTTGTTGCTTAATAGTGACCGATGCGTGCCTAACACAAACTCAAGATAATAACAAACTAGCCTTCAAAATGTGATACAGTCTTCTCCTACACGGGTGACTTGACTCGGTCTCAGGCCGACATTTCTATGAATTTGCCGAAAGGCAGCAAACAATGGCGAGAAGCGGTTTGCGTGAAGGGCATGAAATAGGGGGAGTTTTTACCTCCTCCCAGTGTCATGACAGGCGGACATATCTGGTTGTTAATGGATAACTGGACAGTTGGCAGAGGTTTGAGATGAAAAGCGCCTCAGAAATCATGGATTTTCAAGGCAGAAATTCAGTGATTTGACAATGAGTATTACACTGGTTCGATTGGTTTTTAGTCTTTTCCAAGGCGAGCAAATAAAAATTCGAGGTGGGTAGCAAGCATCCTGCATGTTTTTGTCATTACAATAGTTGATGCAATGAGATTTACGATCTAGATAACCATGGCTGCACAGAACAGAAACCGCATCAATAAGTTCGCATTGAAGCGTTTCGTTGCCCTGGCTGGTGTGATTGGATTTGGGTTATTGGGTTTGCTTGTCCTTCTCCTTACACCAAATGGGTTTTCCCAGTCTGTCCGTAGGGACTCCAGACAAATAAGTATAACCCTTTTCAATAAGCAAGTCTACCTACCCCCACAGAATAATTTATCCAGAGAGCTTGAAAGAAGAAACTCCTTGCCACCTCTTAACATAGATCTTCATCCAAAGTTGGCCAAAAATCATATAAAGATTGTTCTGTATGTGCACAATAGGCCAAAGTATTTGAAGTTAGTTGTAGATAGCCTTTCTAAAGTGCAGGGCATCGATGAGACGTTACTGATTGTAAGCCATGATGGGTATTTTGAGGAAATGAATAAGATAGTGGAAGGGATAAGGTTTTGCCAGGTAAAGCAGATTTTTTCCCCCTATTCTCCTCACTTGTTTGTTGATTCATTTCCAGGCGTGTCACCTGGAGATTGCCAGGATAAGGATGATCCCTTGCTTACAAAGTGTAAAGGAAAGGCCGATCAGTATGGAAACCATAGGTCTCCGAGAATAGTGTCTCTGAAGCACCATTGGTGGTGGATGATGAATTGGGTTTGGGATGGGATGGAAGAAACCAAACGACACACTGGACATATACTTTTCATAGAAGAAGACCATTTTATTTTTCCCAATGCTTATAGAAATATTCAAATTTTATCTGTATTGAAGCAACATAAGTGTGTTGAGTGCTATGCTACAAATTTGGCTCCTTCTGATGTGAATTATAAGGGGGAAGAGTCAGAGCATTTAATTGCCGAGAAGATGGGCAATATTGGGTATGCTTTCAATAGAACAGTCTGGAGAAAAATCCATTCTAAGGCAAGAGAGTTTTGTGCTTTTGATGATTACAACTGGGATATAACCATGTGGGCAGTTGTCTATCCTTCGTTTGGCACTCCGGTTTACTCTTTGAGAGGGCCTAGGAGAAGTGCAGCTCACTTTGGAAAATGTGGCTTGCATCAGGGGACCAACAAGGGCATTCCATGTTTTGACAATGGTCAGGCAACTCCTGCAATTGCAGAAACTGATAAAGTTCTTAATATAAAGCCTGAATGGGAGGTATACAGGTATGAGCATCAAGGAGGTTACCAGGCTGGTTTTAAAGGTTGGGGGGGCTGGGGTGATGATAGGGATCATAGGCTGTGTCTTGATTTTGCCTCAATGTACCATATTGCAGCTTTCTCTCATGGCTCACCTAGGCAAATTTTATAACTCTAAAATATTTCAATTTTCTTGATTAGAGCACTATTACCGAGTTTCAGTGATGCCTATTCCACAGTTACTAAAGTTATGGTCCTTCTTATTGAGTGAAATTCCTCCATTGGTTCTTATGTTACAATAGAGTTTAAGAATGAGCATTTGTTGCATGATATATCAGTCTTATTTTAATGCTTGATAGGCAGAAAACAAATATCTTATGTCTATGCCATTTATTATCACATGGGTAGTGGAGTAGCTATCATCTGCTATTATAATTTTTTTTTTTAAATTAAGCAAATG
>JASDQU010242579.1:194739-219209 GCA_032191745.1 Picea mariana | reverse complement strand
AGGGATATGAGAAGAACACACTGAGAAAACGAGAGGAGTTGAGTTAGAGAGATTGCTTGAGAGAGGAAAGTGAGCATCAAGAAGGGTACGATTCCCAAGAGAGTTAGGGCACAAATCCCAAGGAGGCATTTTCTGTTTTTGATTTTCTGCAGTGCTATTTGCTGGGACAGGCTGTATTGTACAGATCCGTACATGCCATACAACAACATTCTTGAGGCACGAAAATCGAGGCAAGCTTGGGCACGGTTTTTGAGGCAACCCTTGAAGAATTTTTTTAAGGAGGATGACTGCACAGAAGACAAGGTACAACTGCCTGTTGTGGCATGAATTTCGAGGTGCCAACTTTCAGCAAATCCGTATAGTTGTACGAACTGTGGCACGGTTTTCAAGATAGATTTGTGGGGGACAAATTTTGTGCTGTAAGAGGTATTTCTCTTGGCTGAAAAGTGTTATTGATGTTGTTCTAAATTTTCTTGAAGTATAATAATAGATTTCTCTCTCTCTCGTTGGGTTTCCCCACATTGGGGTTTTCCCTGGCATTTGCCTAAATTTCTGTGAGTTATGGGTTGTTGTCCACTGTGTATTTCCGCTGCATATTTTGGTTAGCAATGTGTATTTTTGCTTATGGAAATTTCTGAATGTGGGTATGCATTTCTGAAATTTATGAAGACAGTTATCTCTAGGTTTCTAAGTGTTTGGTGAAATGTGTGAATGAAATATTTCTGATTTTGTCATTAAAAATCTACAAGGAGAAAACAAAACAACATAATTTCATTTATCCAAATGGCAAAACATTGCCATCTCTAAAGAATTTGGTGGTTGAGGTATTAGGAACATTTTCTGGATTGTCAAGTCATTAGCTGCAAAATCTTGTTGGATAGGGATATTTGGAAACAATCTATGGAGTCAAATTCTCAAAGGAAAATACTTAAAAGGAGTCGACTTGACTTCTCGGATCCGAAAAGAAAACTTCAAGTCCTCTAATGCCTCTATAATTTGGAAAATTTTTATGTGCTCTTTTCATATCATTAAACAATGGCTAGCTTGGCAAATAGGGAGCGGTAATCAAGTTACAATTGGTAAGGATCCTTTTATAGGTGATTATTCATCCTATAAACTTTCAACACCCTTGATTCAATTCCTCAATAATCAATGTATTTTTTCCATAGCACAAACAACTTTATCAAATACAAACAACACTTCTACAATTTGGAAATGTGCCAACCAGCTAGGCTTATCAGGAACTCTGTCAGATGAATGGAACAATTATATAGCAATTTTGAAGAGTAGCGGAATTTCTCTTAATAACTCAAAAGACAAACTTGTTTGGTCATGGAACAGGGCTTCTAGAACAATTACAACAAATTTAGCATATCAATGCATTGTTAGTAATTCACGTAATGAGGTTTCTTGTTGGTGGTATAAAACAATATGGAGAGTTAATGTAAAGAGAAAAATTATTTGTTTCATGTGGTTATGCTTGAAGGATCATATCCTCACTGGTGAAAATTTCAGAAAAAGGGGAGGCATTGGACCCATTGTTTGTAGTCTATGTCTCAAAGATGATGAGACAACTGATCACCTTTTCATTCATTGTGAATACACACAATACATATGGAAAGAAATTTTAAGCTCCCTCAAGTTTTCAGATGCTTGGAATCATTCTACTCTGGAAGGAAATCGACTGCATTGGTTTACTATCTACCCAAAGATGAGATATATCCCCTTTCTGGTTAGTTGGAGAATCTGGAAATATAGGAATAAAATACTATTTGAGAATTGGAAAAGAGAGGACTCTCGAACAATAACCAAGATTCTACTTGATATTAAAGAACATAAAGGAACAGAAGAAGTGAACAAAGTGGATTATATCCTCAACCCATTCTATTTTGATGAAAAACCTATAGGTTTCTTTGATGGTATTGTTGTAAATGATATCTGTGGAGCTAGGATATATATAAAATTAAGCTTTGTTCATAGTTATAAAGCACACTTTGCAAGAGGTAAAGAAAATAATATGAAGGCATAAATTTTGGGTCTTTGGGGGCTTCTCTTTCATGCACAGAGATTGTCCATATGTAATTGGATGGTTATTGGTGACTCCAAAGTGACTATTGACTGGATTAATGATTGCTCAAATCTAAACCTGATCTACCTACACAACTGGAAATAACAGATAAGAAGCTTAAAGGTGGGATTTGAAGATATTCACTTCATGCATATCCATAGAGAATTCAATACAGTGGCACATCATCTTTCCAAAAAAGCTTTGGACAACCCCCTGGGTTGGTTTTATTATGAGGAGATCTTCAATGAAAATGTTGTAAATACAGATTGATTTATGATTTTCTAAATGTTACATTACTATGTAACTAGACAATAGAAGGAAGATTACATTGTCCTTTTTAATGAATTTTTTTTGATATGTAAGCTCTTGACAGCTGATAAAATCAATTATGTATGAAATTGCATATAATATAGTTCAACTATATAGTCTTTGGGGAACACTAGCGATCTATAGACCATATAGATCTTTTTGTAATATGGAAATAACACTTGATTCTAATAGAATAACAGTGGATCTGTTTTTTTCCGTGTGAAAAAAACTAGATTTGAGAAAGTTAGATTATTTCTTTAGGGTTATAGCATTAGATCTCTGCAAAGATATGTGTTAAATGCTCAGATATAAGAAATAATTCCTAAGAAAGAATGCAAGTCATTTAACTTGAAATGATTTCAGGAAAACAATTTGCAGAAAATTCCACGTCAACAACCAAATTTCGAGATTTGTTAGCTCTAGTAAACTTGGCATAAGCAACCTAGATCATTAAATGAAACCTATCAAACCCTAGATTGCTTGTAAACAAAAAAATTTAAAGAGAGAAAATAAATGTGATGGCTAGAAAACACAAGTAAAACCTAGTGCATATGATTGGGCTATGGGGTCTAAGCTACTTTTGAGTATTTGTCCTCTTACCTTTGTTGTTTGAAGTCCCCAAACATCTTAGAAGATTGCTTGGTGAAAATCAAGCTAATAAATCTAAACTATGCAAGAATCACAAGAAGGTTAAGCCTAAAGAACTTTAACCTAAGTATTGCAAACTTAAAATTTCAAACTAAACCTAGGGTAAGGAAGTAAAATTCTAAGATATTCACCCCCAATACAATAGATCTAGCATAAAACTTCACAAAGAAATGGAATAGATCACATGTCATACCTCACTTGCATTGCTTGCTTTGTAATAGCTTCTTCCTCAATGAAAACTTGCAATATCAAACCCTTCTATAACCACCCTAGAATATTTACTCAAAAAGATAGAAGGATCTCACACAAAAATGAGCAAATAGGTCTTTTCAGTTGATTTATAACCACGAGAAATGGAGGCACCCTCCTTATATAGATAAGATGCTCCAAATACCATACAAGGAATACCATGTGCGAAAATGAAAACCATGAGCCCAATACCATGTTCCAAGTGAGAACCATGGGAGAATACCATAGGTGGTTACAATAAATCCTCAAATGTAGGGGTGCCCTACATAAAATGAGCAAATTCTAACTAAATGCCACATGTGTGTTTCATGAGAGCATGAGAACAAATGCGCCCTCCTCAAATTGTGCCAACAACCTCTTCAAAGTATGTGTAGAGTCAAAGAAGGCCCAAGAACAAGGGCACCCCCTTAACCAACTCCAAAAATCATAGAATAAATGCATACGTGTGAGAAGTAAGGGTAAATGAAGTGTGCTATTCCAAAAGGTTTTAGAAACACCACACATGTAAGTCTAGGAGAGATAAAGTGTGCCTAGGAGAAGTGTTCACACACACACAAAGTAAATACTACTTCCAAATGGTTGGAAAATACCCACACGTGTGAAAGAAGGGTCCAAAAAGGGTGTGCACCATATGTGTGCTAAAATCACCACCATAACTACAACCTTACCATTATTACATGTCTCAATTCCTAGGATAAAATGTATTTCCTAGATCACTTGGTTAGAGATAGGTAAAAATGATGAATTTTTGATGGAAAAGGAAGGGGAACCTCATGTATTGACCCTCAAAGTCATAAATGATGATGTAAAAGGTCTTTTAATTGGTCCAAATAGCTTTCTAGAGCCATAAATCTTCATTATTTACATGCAAGCCTTTGAGAGGGAGATTTTCTTCGAGTTATTGCCTTGACATTTTATTTGTAAACCCCTTTTTGTGTTTTTCCTTGATTTTTCTTAGTCTTAGATATGGATTTTTAGCATATGACTCAGGGGTTGGGCCTTTTTAATGAGGTGGCATAGCTCCAACTTCATTATTTTTTCAATTTTTTACTTTCATGCTCTTCACCGCTAACCTTTTTAGCTTTATTTGACTTTAATTTTACATTTGTCTTCAATTTGTTCAACTAGACCTTGATGGATGACATATGACAAATCAAACATGAGCGGGGATAATATATTGTCTATGAACGAGATGGAAGTGAAAGAACAAAGACAAAAAGTCTTAGGTATGGTTAGGATATGACATACGCTAACTCAACTAGATCCATAGTAGTACAATTTGACCCAAGTCTTGACAACACATATCCAAGGACAATTATGTCCCCCCATGGTACAACAAGACAAAATAATAAAAGCTTTATTGTTAAGAAGTGTTAATAGGTCAAACCCAATGTTCATTATGTTCACGACTAGGTAAGAAACCATCACACTATTTCTAAGCAATAAAACCACACACGAGAACATATCACATCAATTGAAATAAAGATCATGCATGGAGTACCATTTGTGAGTGCACATAACATATGAGGTGTAAGGCATAGGAGCCGATATGCCATGGCAGAGTCATCTGAAAGAACTCATGAGATTTCCATGTATTTTATGGAAGAATTGGAAGAACAGGTTTGAACAAGAAGAAATGAGTAGGAGAGCTCATCCAAGTAGCATCATCACACCCCTAAGAGGTGTTGAGGTCATTTCCCGCTTCCAAAATTTCTCTCCCCTTTTCTATTTTACCAAATTATTTTCTCCCTTTCTTTTCCCTCTTCTACACTTACCCGTTTTTTCCCTTTTCTTTTTTCCCTCTTACTATCCCTTTCTAGTTCTACACTTAGTCCCATTTTTCAGATCATGGGTTCCAGGGTTGGCGGACTTACGATTTATCATCTCCATCTATAACTTCCCATCACGAGTCCGACTGACCGTCGCGTTGTTCCATACTTAGCCGATTCTACAATCCCAGGTTCCCGAGTTGGCGGGATCGAACTCTCATGCTCCCATGTTCCGTGATATACACATTGCACCAAAAGGTTTCACGATCTACATTTTGATCCGCGGACTCCCTGAACTTCCAAGTCTCATTCTACCTACAATGAGTTTGTCCGACTGCCGCGCCATTCTATATTATCTAATTTCGCACCTTATACCATCGTGAACTCACAGGTTCACGGGTTCCTGGGTTCACAAAAATCTCAAGTCATATTTTTCTCCCGTCCATCCCTGTCACCCTCGCGCCCTTCGCAATGCACATTTACTATGCTTTTAATGCTAATAACTTACCATACATGTTCGAAACGATTGTCATTAATAAGAAAAAGGCTCGAGGATATCTCCTATTAAAATACATTAAAGTAGGATTTATAGAGGATTATATTATCCCCCTCCAACGTTCATTTTAAACATAATTTGGAGTAAGGGAATGTTCTCATCAACTTATGGCAGCAACTCGACAACAGTTCTATGGAGATACATTGAATATTTTTGGGCACGAGGACCAAATTTTTCAGTGGTCCATAGCATATTCCTACTACTCATCCCCTTCTGCCTAGAAGGAAGTAATCTAGACGTCTGGAATTGCATGCGTAGGTTATGTCCCAGAAGTATTTGACTGCAAGGAGTTGGTCACCTGGTGCGCCGAGAGATATATTCCAAGCCAACAGATTATTTAGTTGCGGGACCATTCCTCTGTCTCTCTATCACCTCAGGTATTCTGTAAGATGTCGAGACTTCCTGAGCCATCTCTCACCTTCAAGGGCGAACATTGCAGGGAGTTCTTAAATAAGCATGACAATGGATTGGACCTCTTACCTGAATTCCTAGAGAACCCAATGACCATCCCCAAGGACATCACTAGATTGCAGGTTGGCTCATTTAAAAATCCCTTCTGAGAAATTGCATGGATTTTCATGAGGATAATAGGACAAGAAATTACAACCAGCATCTCCCGGATGATTCTTTTCATTCTATATTTTATGGTCAAAGAACAAGCCATCTTCAATTGGGGTAAGTTGATTTCCATTGAAATCTCTTCCCAATTGTTGCAATACAAGAAGGAGAAGAAATTCTTTATGTCATCTTATTTGGTTTTCGCGATAACGCTTTGCTGTCAGTTCCCAATATTATCTTCGTGTAAGAAGGTAAACTACAAATTTGACCCAGTAACCTTCTCGTATCAAACATTATGGAGGCACAAGGCCTCCCAACATTTTTATGAAGTTTTTAATGATTTTGTCTCAGTTTTTAAAGACTTGTTGTTTGGAAAGGACACTCCACAGATGTCTGACCAGGCGAGTAACTTCCTGGATAGGAAGGGGACATTGGAACAAATGGAGAATTATAACGTTATAAGGATTTTTGGTTCTAAAGAAAATCCTTCCTTCCTTCTGTGCCACATATCCGACAAAATGTTTGTTGCTGAAATAGCAAGGCAATACAACTATTGGTTACATTTTTTCCACAAAAAGAGAAAAAAGAAATTCATAACTCTGCCTTGGAAAGTTGGGGACTTCATATTCATAAATATGAACAAGATCGATGAATTTGCGGGCCACTTTCGCAGCCTCAATCTAAAATATGTTGAAAGAGTAAAAGGGTTTGACCCTAGCGAAATTTTTGTAGAACATCTATTGGCTGTTGGTTTCAACAATTCTTTCATTAATGTTATTCTGAATGAAGATGGAGATAATGTCTCAGGCACTCCCGCTCGAGACACCAACGACCTGGAAACGATACTCAACAACAATGAGTTGTACAAGCAAAGAGGAAAAGGTCCAAGCGAGAAAAGTGCCCAATCCACGACTTTCACTCCAAAGAGTACAACATCTTGGAGCAACGCTCCAACAACCCATCAAATTAAGAAAGTAATCCACAGTTCTTCAGGTAGAGGAGGAGATAAGAACCCTCCTTCAGGAAAAATTGAAAGTTCTCACAAACTTCCCTTAAGGAAGAAAAGAAAAAACATTGTGCAAGAAGAGGAGGGACCTCGAGGTGAAAGCGACATCCATGACCTCTCCCTCGAGGATATGGAACTCGTAATTGACATCGAAAAAGTGTTCCCCAATGTTGACCAACTAGATAACATTGCTCTCTAGAATCCTCAGATGAAAATAATTGAGAGTGAGAACTTCGATGAAAAAGAGTCTTTTGTATTTCAGAGCGTTGTTTTTGACAACGAGTCCAAAAATTTGATTATTGAGAAACGAGACGTAAAGAATAAAAAGGGGAAATCTCGTTGAGATAATAACCTACAGAACATGCGGCCTTCCCAAATTTCCCAAATTCGCCGAGCAACTGGAGATGCTCTAGATAATTCTATTGGAGGCCTTGAAGTAGAGAGTGTCAAGTTAAAGGAGTAAATCAAAGAATTGCGGGAAACTTCAATGCCTCTTCTAGTATTTGCTAGTCCTTTACCAATGATTGGGCCTACCACACCTGCAACAAAATTAAAAGGATCAACAAGCCTTCTCACATCAGCCCGGGGCTATGTGGAGAAGAATATCAAGAAAAGAATGGAATTAATTACAAAGGCTTGGGAGATGTCAAAGAGCATGGTCTCTTTTGGAACGAGAGCACATGCTTTTCATGAATATTTACAGGCATATTTGGAAAACGAGGAAGGATTTTACCTTGATGTGGTTGTACCATTTGGTTTTAAATTTACCAATATGACAAAGTTGAGAAGAAGAGAGGAGGATCTCCCTTCTCCGAACTAGATAAAACAACTAAACGTATGCTGGAAGGAAAAGGTTAAAAACCTAAATATTATTGTATAAGCATGCAGCCAGGCCGTAACCAGAAGAGAAGAAATATTCAAAAAGTTGTCTAAGATAGATCTAGATGGGAGCACCAATGAGGTCCAAGACCCCAAATTGATACTCAACTCATTGTTCTTAACCAAGTAAGCATTTGATGAACAAGTCGAGATCCTCAAAGGGTCATCGTTTGAAAAATTCTACGACATTCTTGAGTATAGTGAAGATGACGTGGAAAACTAGCTAGTCAATTATTCGATTAAAAATCAAGATATTGAAGAAGCTTTGTGGAATATTTCTATTGATCTAAGGGACTTGGAAGGCGAGCTCTTCAATATAAAAATCTGACATGAAATCAATGTGGCACCAATGAGGAGATACATCGAGGAATGGTTTAAAAAAGTTTTCGACAAACTTACCGATGAAGGACAAAGGACGGTTGAGACGGTTCCTGTAACCGCCGATGAAATCCATAAAAGGACATCAACGAGCAAGTGACAAACATGAGATACCATCATAGTAAGTTCATACTGATCACATCTTTCTATCTTTATCAAGCTCTTCATCCAGTTACTCCACCTCATTAAATATAAAGGTTTAACTGAAGACTGATAATTTCTTTTTTCTTCTTACCAGGTCTTGTTGTCTTCCGCCGCCCACTTTCTTCTTTCTATGAACTTCATTCTTATACATATTTTTTTTATGGTCCGTGGCAGCCCCAATCCCAGTCATTATGACAAACACATTTTAATTTCAAAGAATATGTATTGAACTATATATTTTTTAGAAATTCCAAAAGAGCTATTTTGGGAACAACATCGATTGTACTTTGTAACACAATTTTTTTGAATATAAAGAATTTGAGGTTGAACTATCATTATTTCATTTGAGCTTCCCATGTATCACTCTGTCAAAGTTCTCTTATGCATGCTGATCATTTTCTTTTAATTTTTTATGTGATCATAAATCTTTATCCCTACTATCATGGATGTGAGGAAATTCTGTTTATTTGTTTTAACTGTATGAATGTATGATTCCTGGTCCATTCTTAGGAACTTTCTTTTAAAAAGAAAATAAAAAAAAGAAACATTTTCCGTTTTCTTTTATACCTATTTTTATTTTCCTTTGACGAACTTCTATAAAGTCCCACATTTTAAAGATCTCGAACAAAGGAGTACCACCTCTATAAAAACACAAGAGGATTTGTATCCTCGTGAGGTTGTCATTTCGGTCCTAACAGATTCAAGCGTCAACATTTTTGGCGACCATATTGGGGGCATGAACTGAAAATTTGGAACCTGGCCCAATGTTTTTGAAAGAATATATGACTTTACCCCAGGGTAATCAACCCCATTTAGAAATTGGATTGAATAATCAACGAAGCATTTTGCATCAGTTGTATAATCTGGTAATATCAACAGCCCAGACTTGAGAGGAGTTAGAAGGGTCCTGGAAGATCTTATTCCAAGAAGAAGAAAGAGAAATCCTCCGAAGACAAAGGAGAGAAGAACGAGAAGATCGAAGAAACCAAAGATTGGCTAGAGTAGCACAAGAAAAAGGTCAATATTGAAGCTAGACGAATACAAGGGACCCATTACCAAAAGTAAAAGTAAGCAACTCTCTGTTCTCAGAAGTGAAAAGTCTTCTCCTAAAACCTCTAATCTCAAAACCTCCTAAAAAATGGCAGCGAGAGACGAGCAACCCTAAAATGAGTATCATGAGGAGAGACAAGGAGGCGGAAGATATGCCACAAGAAACCAAGGAATCCCAGGGTTTGGAAATAGAAGGAGGGTAAGAGATTCCCCTCTTAATCTCATAGGTGAACAACATGAGCTCCCTGTTCTCCCTAAGGGCACCTTAAAGGAATTTTCTGGAGATGGGACAATCGATGCAAAGAGGCATATGCACTTATTTATTGACGTTTGTGACTTTCATCAAGTTGAATATGATGATGTCATGGTGAGGTTGTTTCTACAAACTTTATCAGAAATAGCTTATGAATGGTATACAACATTTCCCAGTAGATCCATTCGCTCGTTTAATGACCTCGAAGCTATGTTCCTAACTATGTTTCCCCCGCCAATTTCCTACCATACCCTCCTCATAGACTTCACCGAGATTGGATTGAGGAAGAACGAAAGGATACAAGATTTTAATCTCAGGTTCAATAAGACCTTCAGTAGAATCCCAGAAGACAAAATACCAAATGACCTGGTCATTCTCAGTTTTTATAAGAATGAAATGCCCCTGAATGTAAAATATGCCATCAAAACATCCCAAATGGATACTTTGGAGGAATCAATGACTAAGGCCACCGAGATGGAAGAAATTATGATTGAAATGGGTGTCGACCCCGACATTATACTAGGAAGAGTACATAGGTAGATGGTAAGATTGAATATTGAAAATCAAGGAGCTTCCAGCTCAAGAAAGAATGAATAATTTAAACCTCGGGCATCTTAGAATCAAACAACGAGAGGAGGATTTTTAAAAGGAACCATACCTGACGTAAAAGTTGATCCTGTGGCGGCGCAGGAAACAAAACAAAGAATTGAGATTGTGTAGATGAATAGAACCATCAAACAGATGCATAACGAAATAACCAGGTTGAGAAGGGGATACAATTACATGCCAAACCCAAGAATTTTGATTCCCGAACAAAGGAGGAACCCTCCCCCCAAAAACAGAGTCGGGTTTGAGAATACCGATGACCCACAGAGACCAAGGGTTCCCAGACAACCTACTCCAAACACGGTTGTTTTGTATGATGTCTATGATGAGAAATTGATCGAGCAAGAAGGTTATTACCTACTCGATGAAAGCTCCGAGACAGTGCAGATGGACGTATGCAAGATGTCCATGTATATATGTGGAGAGGGCGACAACGATCCTAACTCACAAGAAAATGTCTTCCAGACAAGAGGGTTTGTAAATAGACCAAAGAATAAAGGCGACTCCGAAAAGAAAGAACAAAAAGAAAAAGAAAAGGAAAAATCAAATGAAAAAGTGTCAAATGAGAAGGTGACAGTTGGAACCACAAGGCAACAGATGGCATCAAGCTCAACTCAAATGACATATAACGTCGTGGAGGACTTAAGTAAGTTGAGGATAAATTTTCCTTTTACGGAAGTGGTAAATATTCCTCAGCAGAGGCAGAACATCTTGAAGTTGTTGGATGATCCATTAGAAAGAACTGAATCCATTGTTACCAGTCCAAAACTGAACTAGAGATCGTCGACTGCTAAGCTAAGAGGTAAAATTCTACCCTTTTACATTTCAATTGAAAACCATGATGTTGCATTACATAACTGTTTAGTTGATACTGATGCGAAAAATAATATAATGACATTTGTGGTCATGGAAGCGTTGGGCATGAGTTGCACTAAGTATTATGAAACTGGTGAGAGCATATATGCAATCGATTCTAGAAAAGTGTTGGTGTATGGGGAGATCAAGGATTTTTATGCCTGGATTACAACAACTCCCCATATCATCATAGTTTTTAATATTATTGTGGTAGACCCACCTCCAACATATGGGGTTGTGCTGGGAAGAGATTGGACTTCCATGATCGATGGATATATAATGAACGACGACAGTTGTATGATGCTACCAGGAAAGGAGGGAGCAATGATTAAAGTACCCCGTGAACCCAAAAAACCTTTCTCCTTCAAGAAGAAGGATAATGAATTAATGGAAGATTACATAGATGTTGGGATTGGAAACTATGATATCTTGGACATGGAGCACAATGAAAACCTAGAATGAGTTCAAGACTTGGAGGGCCCAAAATGTTTGTTTGAAGGCTACTGGAGAATGCCATTTGATGGAGCCTGTTCTAAATCTGGGAACAGAGTTGGAATTGTTCTCATAAGCCCAGATAAGACGACACATCCCCACACTGTAAGACTGGAGTTTCCATGCACGAATAATGAGGCACAAAGATTTGAACCAGGGGATTAGCTTCACACAAGGAATGAAAATAGAACATCTCATTGTGACTAGAGATTCAGAGTTGGTCATCAATCAGGTTACCCAAAAGTACAAAATAAAAAAGGAAAGACTTAAACTATATTTCAAAAGATTTAATGAATCGATGGAATCTTTCATCTCTTTCAATATCACTTTCATTCCAAGGGACAAGAATCACAAGGCCGATTCACTAGCCTTGGTGGACTCATTATCAAACCCAGACGATGTCCTAAGCAAAACGTCTTTTCAGGTAGAAAGGGCCTTTCATCCATCCATGCCCGATAATATTGAGTACTTACAAGTGTTTGATAATGATGAAGAATTGGATAATTTTTTGTTAAACGATGATGATGAAGAAGACAATAGCTCTATTGTCGTCCCGAAAGACTGCATACAAGCTGAATCTTTGTTTACAAAAGATGATCATGCCAAGATTCTTCTTGAAGAAGTTTCAGTTCGAAAGGTGCAAGAAACAAAAAAAGTTAATATTGGAACGGAGCAGTCCTTGAAATATGTCAATTTGGGAGTTGATTGCACCCCTGAAGAGGTTGATCAATATGTTTCCTTATCCAAAGAATATATTGATGTATTCGCTTGGACCTATGAAAATTTGAAGGCCTATGATAAGACGATATTCCATCATATCATTCCTTTGAGGGAAGAAGCCAAACCGATGAAACAAAAAATAAGAATGATGAATCCCAAGCTGAAACCTCTGGTAAAAATCGAGTTGGAGAAGTTGAAGAAGGAAGAGATAATCTATCCCATCAGACATTCATATTGGATTTCAAATCTAGTGATTGTCAGGAAGAAGACTGGGGAAATCCGAATGTGCGTTGACTTCAGAGATCTTAACAAAGCGAGCATAAAAGATAATTTCTCATTACCCAACATGGAGTTTCTGCTACAAGTTACTAGATCAGCCTACATGTCTATGTTGGATGGTTTCTCTAGATATAATCAGGTTTTAGTAGCCGAGGAATATAGAGAAAAGACAACTTTTATCACACCATGGGAAACATATGCATATGCTAGAATGCCCTTCGGTTTGAAGAATGTTGGAGCCACGTTCCAAAGGGCCATGGATCACGTGTTCAACGGATTGATAGGAAAGTTTATGGTAGAATATCAATATGACTTGACAGTGCATTCAAACAAAAGGGAGGATCACATCCATCATTTAAGAAAAGTCTTTGAAATATGTAGATTATACAACGTTTCTCTAAACCCAAAGAAATGCTTGTTTGTTGTGACTCAAGGAAATTTGTTGGGCCACATTGTATGCAAGGAAGGGATTTACATAGATACAGAAAGATTTAAAGAAATTAATGAACTCAACCCCCCGACATCCAAGAAGGGAGTCCAGTCATTCTTCGGGAAAATCAATTTTGTTTGAAGATTTGTCCCTGATTATGCAAGCATCGTAAAACCTATCAATTTTTTGCTAAAAAAGGAGTAGAGATTCAAGTGGACAACAGATACTCAGGAAGCATTCAACAATATCAAAGGGGAAATCACCACAACTCCCATTCTAATTAGTCCATACTTTCAGAGAGATTTTATTATCTATTCATTTGCTACAAGGGCAGTCGTTGCGTCCGTCCTCACTCGGAAAAATAGCAACGAAGAAGAAATCCCGATAAGTTTTATGAGAAAAACCCTACACGACTATGAGTTGAGGTATTCAAAACTCGAGAAACATGCTTTGTCTCTTATAAAAGATGTGGCACACTTTTGGACGTATATATTAAACTGCCATGTTATACCTTATGTTCCCTCGTCACCAGTCAAGATGATTCTAAATCAACAGTTGAGAGAAGGGAAATGGGATAACTGGTTAGCGAAAATTCAAGAGTATGATATTGAGATTAAACCTTTGAAGGTAATAAAAGGACAAGGTTTATGCAAGCTTATTGCGAATGGGGACTTGGTCGATGGGATGATTTCAATATCAGCCGGGGAACCATTAACTGATTTAAAATGGTACGAAGATATCATATTCTATTTAAGGTCCGAGAAATTCCCTGTTACAATCAATCCCAAGGAGAGAAGAACACTCAAGATGAAGGCAAACCAATACATGATGATTGCTGACATACTTTTTAGAAGAAATATTGATGGAATACTGTTGAGATGCATCGATGAGAATCAAGCTCAAGGACTGATCAAAGAATTCCATGAGGGAATATGCAGTGGACACTTTTCACATACTGCATCTGCCCACAAAATAATCAGAGCGAGATTTTACTGGCCGTCAATCTTCAGGGATTCGTATGCCGCAATAAGGAGATGTTTGTCATGTCAGCATTTTTTAGGAAAAATGAAGAAAGTTGTGATGCCTCTACAATCAATTGTGGTGGAACAACCATTTTCCCAGTGGGGACTTCATGTTGTTGGGCCGATTAATCTGAAATATATCAAGGGGCATATGTACATTCTGGAAGCTACTGATTATTTCACGAAATGGCCAAAAGAGGTGGCGCTAAAGAAGGATGATGCCGAAGAATTGATTAGATTCCTCAAAGACAACATTTTGTCGAGGTTTGGTGTCCCTGATAAATTTATCACAGACAATGGTTTGATCTTCATTGGGTCAAAGTTCACGGAGTTTTGCGGACAATATGGGATCATCATGGGTCAATCATAGAATTATTATCCACAAGGAAATGGCCTTGCTGAATCCATGAATAAAACACTTGTGCAGATATTGAAGAAAAATGTTGATAGAAACTAGAGGAATTGGCATCTGAAGCTGACATAAGCATTATGGGAAAGCAGGACAACCCCGAAGGATAGCACCGGGATGTCTCCGTATCTATTGGTTTATGGGAAAGAGGCAAAAATGCGGATTAACCTCGAGATTAATGCATTGATCATCGTGGTTAATACTGAGGATACAAAAGACACTTCGCCTATCCAAAAAAGGATTAATCAAATGCTGAAGCTATAAGAGGAACGAAGCAAGGCCCTGAATCAAACTTCTCAGAGGCACCAGAGAATCAAGAGATATTTTGATCAAAGCACAACTATGAAGAAATTCTGAAAGGGATAACTGGTACTGCTTTGGAACAAAGCCAAGGAGAAGCCATCCATGCATACAAAGTTTGAAGCACTCTGGATCAGACCCTAAGTTGTCGAAAAGATATTGGGCTTCAACTCATATATGCTCCAAGACATGAAAGGAAAAAAGTTAATGTTGCCTGTCAACGGGCAACATTTGAAAGGTTTCTTCTCCTATCACTTTTTCATTCTCTTTGTACATAACTTTATTTTTAGTTTGTATATTCTTAATCTGACTCCATAACGCAATGGGTAGAAGCAACTAGTAACGAGAGATTTTGGATTCTTGACAACCCACAGGGGGTCATCATCCCACAGTTGGAGCCTATTGTTAAGGTCATTTCACACTTCCGAAATTTCCCTCCCCTTTTCTATTTTCCCGAATTCTTTTCTACCTTTCTTTTCCCTCTTCTACACTTACCCGTTTTTTCCCTTTTCTTTTTCCCCTCTTACTATCCCTTTCTAGTTCTACACTTAGTTGCATTTTTCAGATCATGGGTTCCCAGGTTGGCGAACTTACGGTTTGTCATCTCCATATATAACTTCACATCACGAGTCCGATCGACCGCCGTATTGTTCCATACTTAGCCAATTCTACAATCGCAGGCTCTCGGGTTGGTGGGATCGAACTCTCATGCTCCCATGTTCTGTAATATACACATTGCACCAAAAGGTTCTGCGATCTACATTTTGATCCCCAGACTCCTCAAAATTCCAAGTCTCATTCCTCCTACGATGAGTCCATCCGACTACTGCGCCATTCCATACTTAGCCAATTTTGCACCTTATACCGTCGCAGACTCCCAGGTTCGCGGGTTCCCGGGTTCACAAAAATCTCAAGTCATATTTTGATCTCGTCTGTCCCTGCCACCCTCACATCCTTCCCAATGCACATTTACTATGCTTTTAATGCTAATAACTTACCATACATATTCGAAAGGATTGCCATTAATAAACAAAAGGCTCGAGGAGATCTCCTATTAAAACACATTAAAGTAGGATTTATGGAGGATTATATTATCCCCCTCCAACGTTCATTTTAAACATAATCTGGAGCAAGGGAATGTTCTTGTCAACTTATGGCAGCAACTCGACAACAGTTCTGTGTAGATACATTGAATATTTCTTGGCGCGAGGACCAGAGTTTTCAGTGGTCTAGAGCATATTCCTACTACTCATCCCCTTCTGCCCAGAAGGAAGTAATCTGGACGTCTAGAATTGTACGCGCAAGTTGTGTCCAGGAAGACTTTGACTGTAAGGAGTTGGTCACCTGGTGCACCGAGATATATATTCCAAGACAACGGATTATTCAGTTGTGGGACCATTCCCTTGTCTCTCTATCGCCTCAGGTATTCCTTAAGATGTTGAGACTTCCCGAGCCAACACTCACCTTCAAGGGCGAACATTGCAGGGAGTTCTTAAAGAAGCATGACAATGGATTGGACCTCTTAGCTGAATTCCCAGAGAACCCAACAACCGTCCTCGAGGACATCACGAGATTGCAGGTTGGCTCATTTAAAAATCCCTTCCGTGAAATTGCATGGTTTTTCACGAGGATAACAGTACAAGAAACTACATCCAACATTTCCCGGATGATTCTTTACATTCTATATTTTACGGTCAAAGAACAAGCCATCTTCGATTGGGTAAGTTGATTTCCATTGAAATATCTTCCCAATTGTCGCAATACAAGAAGGAGAAGAATTTTTTTGTGTCATATTATTTGGTTTTCGCGATAGTGCATTGCTGTCAGTTCCTGAGATTATCTATGTGGAAGATGGTAAATTGCGAATTCAACCTAGTAACCTTCTGGTATCAAACATTATGGAGACACAAGGCCTCCCAACATTTTTATGAAGTTTTTAATGATTTTGTCTCAGTTTTTAAATACTTGTTGTTTGGAAAGGACACTCCCTAGATGTCTGACCAGGAGAGTAAGTTCTTGGATAAGAAGGGGACACTATAACAAATGGAGAATTATAACGTTATAAGGATTTTTGGTTCCAAGGAAAATCCTTCCTTCCTTCTGTTCCACATATCTGAAAATTTTTTTGTTGTTGAAATAGCAAGGCAGTACAACTAATGGTTGCAATTTTTCCATGAAAAGAGAAAAAAACAATTCATACCTCTTCCTTGGAAAGTTGGGGACTTCATATTCAGAAATATGAACAATATTGATGAATTCGCGGGCCACTTCCGCAGCCTCAATCTAAAATATGTTGAAAGAGTAAAAGGGTTCGACCCTAGCGGAAATTTTGTAGAACATCTATTGGTTGTTGGTTTCAACAATTCTTTCATTAATGCTATTCTGAATGAAGATGAAGATAATGTCTCAAGCACTACCGCTCGTGACACCGACGACCTGGAAACGATACTCAACACCAATGAGTCGTACAAGAAGAGAGGAAAAGGTCCGGGTGAGAAAAGTGCCCAATCCCCGACTGTCACTCCAAAGAGTACAATATCTCAGAGTAGCACTCCAACGACCCACCAAATTAAGAAAGTAACCCACTGTTCTTCAGGCGGAGGAGGAGATAAGAACCCTCCTTTAGGAAAAATTGAAAGTTCTCACAAACTTCCCTTTCAGAAGAAAAGAAAAAACATTGTGCAAGAAGAGGAGGGACCTTGAGGTGAAAGAAACATCCATGACCTCTCCCTCGAGGATATGGAACTCGAAATTGACATAAAAAAAGTGTTCCCCAATGTCGACCAGCTAGATAACACTGCTCACTAGAATCCTCAGATGGAAATAATTGAGAGTGAGACGCTCGATGAAGAAGAGTCTTTTGTATTTCCGAGTGTTTTTTTTTACAGCGAGTCCAAAAAATTGATTATTGAGAAAAGAGATATAAAGAATAAAAAGGGGGAATCTTGTTCAGAGATTAACCTATGGAACATGCGGCCTTCCCAAATTTCCCAAATTCACTGAGCAACTGGAGATGCTGTAGATAATTCTATTGGAGGTCTTGAAGCAGAGAATGTCAAGTTAGAGGACCAAATCAAATAATTGGAGGAAACTTTAATGCCTCTTCCAGTACTTGCTTGTCCTTTAGCAATGATCGGGCCTGCCACACCTACAACAAAATTAAAAGGATCGACAAGCCTTCTCAAATCATCCCGGGGATATATGGAGAAGAATATCAAGAAAATAATGGAATTAATTACAGAGGCTTGGGAGATGTCAAAGAGCATGGTCTCTTTTGGAACGAGAGCACACACTTTTCATGAATATTTACAGGCATATTTGAAAAATGAGGAAGGTTTTTACCTCGATGCGGTTGTACCATTTGGTTTTAAAGTTACCAATATGATAGAGTTGAGAAGAAGAGAGAAGGATCTCACTTCTCTGAACCAGATAAAACAACTAAACACATGCTAGAAGGAAAAGGTTAAAAAACTGAATATTATTGTCCAAGCATGCAACCAGGCCATAACCAGAAGAGAAGAATTATTCAAAAAGATGACTGAGATAGATCTAGCTGGGAGCACCAATGAGGTCCAAGACCCCAAATTGATACTGAACTCGTTTTTCTTAACTAAGCAAGCATTTGACGAACAAGTTGATATCTTTAAAGGGTTATCATTTGAAGATGACGTGGAAAACTGGCTAGTCGATTATTCGATTAAAAATCAAGATATTGAAGAAGCTTTACGGAATATTTCTATTGATCTAAGGGACTTGGAAGGCGATCTCTTCAATATAAAAATCCGGCATGAAATCAACGTGGCACCAATGAGGAGCTACATCAAGGAATGGTTTAAAAAAGTCGTCGACAAACTTACCGATGAAGGGAAAAGGATGGTTGAGATGGTTCTTGTAACCGCCGATGAAAGACATACAAGGACGTCAACGAGCAAGTGACAAACATGAGATACCATCATAGTAATTTCATAGTGATCACATCTTTCTTTCTTTATCAAGCTCTTCATCCAATTACTCCACCTCTTTAAATAGAAGGGTTTAACTGAAGACTGATAATTTCCTTTTTCTTCTTACCAGGTCTTGTTTTCTTCCGCCCACTTTCTTTTTTCTACAAATTTCATTCTTATACATATTTTCTTTATGGTACACGAGAGCCCCAATCCCAGTCATTATGATAAACACATTTTAATTTCAGAGAATATGTATTGAACTATATATTTTTTAGAAATTCCAAGAGAGCTATTTTGGGAACAATCTCGACTGTACTTTGTAACCCAGTTTTTCTAAATACAAGATCTATCGTTATCTTCATTTGAGTTGCCGATGTATCACTCTGTCAAAGTTCTCTATGCATGCAAATAATTTTCTTTTAATTTTTTATGTGATCAAAAATCTTTATCCCTACTATGATGGATGTGAGGAAACTTTGTTTATTTGCTTTAAATGTATGAATGTATGTGATTCCTAGTCCATTCTCAGGAACTTTCTTTTAAAAAGAAACATTTTTCGTTTTCTTTTATATCTATTTTTACTTTCCTTTGACAAACTTCTATAAACGTCCCACATTTTAAAGATCTCGAATAGAGGATTACCACCTCTATAAAAACGTAGAAGAATTTGTATCCTCGTGAGGTTGTCGTTTCAGTCCTAATGGATTCAAGAGTCAATAAGAGGGTGGTCTCGAAGTAGTTTCCCTTGAGATGGAAACACGAACATTGTGAAAGAATGACATTTGAACACCCTTGATAAGCCATTGAGACAAATTGAAATATCATCTTACGATTACCCTTGATAGGTCATCATGCCATTGCAAAAGAAAAACCTTCGAACACCCTTGTTAGGTTTCCAGGCTAGTTCGAAAGAACAATATTTGAATGTCCCCGATAAGCCATTGGGCCAGTGCAAAAAAAAAACATTAGAATATCCCTGATAGACCATTGGGCCTTTTTCAAAGAATGCCACTTCAAAAGACAAGGACTTAGGTTAAGGCCTATTCGAGCATAAACACCAGGGCTTCTATCCATTCAAAGAAATACTAATTACATAAAGGCCAACCATGTAACTTAAATAAACCCTTCGAAGTAACAACTAAAGGACATACTAACCATCGTTTGAAGTCAATACTTCGAATAGACAAAAGGGCATGGACCCAATGCCAGTCTTGTAGGCTAAATGACAATATACTCAACAATTCGAATTGGATCCAGCCCATTCCATCTAACTTAGAATGCATCACACTATGCCAAAGGCATAACATGAATTAAAATGCAAACACTTAGGTAGTTTGAATTACAAAGGCATGTAGCCTATTGATGCAACCATCACACATACATAATTACTAAATGAAAAAGGGATTTCAAGCCAAATAAATTCTAATGCATTTCTGAATTTACCAAGCAAACGCTTAATCCATGCAACAACTATGCATGCCAATGTCATAAATTCCAGTCATGAATTCCATATCAATTCATTCATAAACATAATATAGCTTGACAACATAATTGTAAACATGAATTCAAATAGGTGACGAGTAATTTTCCACCCAACCACAGGAATTCCTTTGTGGATTCCACACCCAAGATAGGCTATGACGCTACTAGGATGAAGGAAATTGGTTCATGGCACTCAAGTCATTAAGCCAACTCAATTTCTCTTAGGCTCAACCAAACTATATACCTCAAAACTCTTTAGCCATGACACTCCCTTCCACTGCCCCACACAACATAAGGAAGACATTCAGTTCTCTGCTCAACAGTCTCTTAGGGGAATACTCTTCCCTCCAATGCTATTTAGTGTGTGCAGAAGGAGTCCAAACCCATTGTTTTCCTTTAGGATCGACTCAATAGAGTCATATCTTGGCGCTTGAGCACTCGATGAACAATAATCTACAAGGAAAATGGGTATGCCTTCCTATAAACCCAACCTATATGCTCCATTGCAATGTTCCATCTCTCTCTCTCCTAACCAGGCTCACAAATTTCTCTTCCATAGCTCTACATCACTTACAATTTTGAATTACAGTCTCCAACATAGCACAGGGACACACCTAGAATCAAATGGAATAGACTCAAATGCATGAAATGAAATGATCAATTGGAATTAAATCAATAGAGTGAAAGGGAAATAGATGGTTTGAATACCCATAAGGTCGAAATTTGTTATGGGGATGGAGTCTCTTACATTCCTCCAAACTTGTACTCAACGTCCATGCTCTCATAATCATGGAAGGTGGACTTTCCAACCAACCACCATCTGCATTCAATGATTTATGGTTGAGTTATTTAAAAAGGTACATGGTGAAAATATGAAGGTTACGAGGCTTAGGCAATTTAGGAAGCTTAGTATTATTTGCATCCCCTTGGACCCCTTTTCTTTTCCCTTTTAATGGACTCATAGCCTCTCTCACGCTCTTTGCAGCTAGTCTTCGAACTTTATATTAACTTTTAAAATAATATTTACAGATCTTGAGAATACCATGACAAATTATCTCATGGGATATTGAAAGCATATTTATCGAAAATACATGCCTAGACATTCAACGGTTGGGCCTTGGCCTTGAGCTCCACACTAAGAATTCATGCTAGCATATTTACATCATTTACACATGGCCATTTGTATAAGTTGACTCCCATCATTATATTCGATTATTTACAATTCAGTTTAAAACATCCAAATGATCAAAACCAATATATTACATTCCCCTCCCCCTTGGAGTAACATTGTCCTCATTATTCTTTTCTTTCCAACAATACTCCATGTCTTCATTTTGCAACTACACTTGCAATGCTATTTTCTTCATTGCAACTTTGAATAGTTGTTGGTTATCTTGGACAATTATGTTCAACAATTCCTTCCATTGCCTTGGCACACCTCCAAGCTCTTGACATCCTAGCATATGCCTATAGCAATAATCAAACGAAAAACATGCATGTAATAACCATTTTAAGCAACAATCATTCCATCCATGGGAATTTCAAATTCATCACTGAAGCGCTCACGCACACACACGCACACGCACACACACACACACACACACACACACACACACACACACACACACACACACACACACACACACACACACACACACACAAGATAAAGTATGGAATTCATCCTAATACTTATATGTAGGAATATATCTTTACACGACAAGGCTGCCACGAGCGGGATTCAAGTCACTGTCTTCTCTGGCACATCCAAAATATATATTACCTCTTGATCCCAACTAGCATATAATATGAATCACTCATAAAATATTGATCCAAGTTACCTCTTCCTTGTCGCACTTACCATTCGAGGCTTAGGGATCCATTCAAGGCTCAAGGATTCATTTCTATGCTAAATAGTGCCTCGGGGATCCATCTTGCCAAGACTTTCACAAACAAGATGAGTGTAGATTTATAAAATTTAACTACTAGGACGTTCCACTAGCAACTTATAATATACTATAACTTAAGGCAATCAAGGCATAACATGGGGTTCCAGTGTCATCATAGTAGCATCCTCCCCATGCTTTCCACCATTCTCATAATAGTAGCATCCTCATTGTACAACAACTATCATCTGTTCTTACTAGATAAATCTATCATCTCACCCGTATCATACACATACAATTACCATGAAATGTTAACAGAAAAATTTCAATATATTTTTAAAGATCTGTTTCATACAAAAACCAATTTTCACAACTATGAAATTCCTCTCATAATGTTTGGCTCTTTACTTGCAATAGTCACTAGGGTTCATTATGGGATTACACATTTCCATATCCAAGAGTCCTTCTACCTACAATTTTGAATTCCCTAACAAAACTTTCATTTTGTGAAACAATGAGTATTCATGCATATCATTTTTTATTAGAATATTTACAGCAACACATGAAATGATTACAAAATTATGACATACCAATAATTCAATTACTTTTAGTGCTCAACATATTAAGGGCAATGAAATATCATTTATTATATATTCATTACTAACACAAACAAGCATTCACCTATTGCAATCAAATACATGTGCCAATACTCATGGACACACAATCACACTTTTCACATAGTCTACTCATGCAAATTTACACCTTCTTCACATTCACCACCCTCACTTACTACACCCTTGCACAACATTAAATAATATCTTATGTTATATTCCATATTCATACATCTTTTTATATATATCCTAGCTCATACATCTTATCATATCTCTACCATCATCTTCATCATCTTTTAGATCCATATCATTCCTACATGCCTTCATTTTCACATTATAAAATTCTTACTCTTCCATACAGCTATGCTTACATCTATTATCACCATAACCATATCTCCTATGTCATACAATCCCCTTTGATAAGGGGAAAAATTCACTCAACTCTTTAACATATCAAGAAATATTCCTCTTCATGAAACACACCATAAGGAATGTACACTCACTTCACTACTCAGTAGTCCATTAGGAGTACCAAAAGGCCTCTCCTTTCATTGCTCAACGGTCCTTTAAGAAACCTTTCCATCTCTTAGCCAACTCGACATGACATTTTGTTTGTTATATGAACACACTAAAATATTATTAAAATATTTACATATCCAAAGCTTTTTGCCTTTACCATACTCTTACTGGTATATAAATCACATATATGCATTCAATTATCATAAAACATATCAATTAAGATATCAAAGCATGACTAAGGAATTCTAACCCAATTCCTTTCAACGCAGATACAATATTGGCATTGGCATGACCAATTTATACATGTATGGTTGCTATTAACATCTTCGACGCTCCCTGATCAACGACTGCCTTTTGGGAACTCACACAATTCTCTTCATCAACCTCTTGACAAGCATCTACTTGTCTTTATCCTTTTTCACAAGGTTGATTGTCACGGGCGGCTGCATCCCGTTTGGGTTTATAGGATAAAGACTCATCCTCCTAGCCTTTCATTTGATATATTTCCTGTGGAATTTCGTTGTGGGAACAAGGCGTGTCTATTTGAGCATTACCATCCATCCATCCATTGTCTTATGAACTGCATTTGGTATACTATAAACTTAATTTTATCTCCTGAATGGAACTGTCGGCCATTTCCATTTCCTTCAGCCACATGCAGGGATTAAAAAATCTGCTTATTTATTATTTAATGGCACACTGTTGGGTGGATGTTGAATGACTAAAGCAACCTTACTTGTGATATGATTGGAATGTTCTCCACTCACCAAAGAGTAATGAACCTTTTAAATTGATGGTCTGCATTCAAAATGTGAGTATATCAGTGGTGGTTAACATTGCCATTGAGCAAAGTGTGTTTATTATTATTATTATTATTATTATTATTATTATTATTATTATTATAATTTGAGCTACATATTCCTTTTTGTTGTTGGAGTATTCTGAAAAGGTACTGCTTACTTTTAAATTGATGGTCTGTGTTATGCATCTTGAATGAGAGTATATCAGTGCTGGGTAACATTGCCATTGAGCAAAGTGGTTTTTTTTT
>JASDQU010242579.1:183940-194706 GCA_032191745.1 Picea mariana | reverse complement strand
AGTTGGAGTGATATATTCCTTTTGTTGTTGGAATATTCTGAAAAAGTACTGCTTAAAATTTTTGGTGTAAGTAGTGTTGATATTTGGCTACTACAAGTCATAAGCAAGTGCATAATTAAATCGCCATTGCCTTTTTTTCTGATTCAGAAACTATAGTGTAAAACATTGCCTTGTTTTCTGATTCAGAAACTAGTGTAAAGCATTGCCTTGAAGGAGAGTAGTGTAAAGCATTGCCTTGAAGGAGAGTGCTCATTAGGGTACAATTCATAAGCAAGTTCATAATTAAATCTCCATTGGCTTGTTTTCTGATTCAGAAACTATAGTGTAAAACATTGCCTTGTTTTCTGATTCAGAAACTATAGTGTAAAGCATTGCCTTGAAGGAGAGTGCTCATTATGGTGTTTGTTGTCTAATTGAACAATATACATACTTGTTCATTCATTTGATTAATGAGCTTAGAAGCGCTGGTGTATTATTTAAATAAGAGGCTACTTTGTTGTTGGTTTACATCACATATAGTGGGCTGGCTCTTTATTGGACATTCATCTAGACCTGCACATACAAACCCAAGAATTTGGACCCAGTGATAAACCAAAGAGTGTGTGTGTATTCAACTCACATTTGGACCAACCTGCACTCAAAACTGCATTGGATGTATTACTTGAATATATATTGAAGGGGGAGATATGGTTGAACCAAAACCAAGTCCTATGATTGCACATTATGATACACAAAATATGTGATGCAATTGGCTTGGAAATAGAGCATTGTAAACAAAATTGAACATAGCCATTTATTCATGGCTATGAATCCACATCGATGATGCATGATTTTAGCACCGGTAGTGGATTGTCACTGTAAAGACAACCAAATTATTTTTTTAATTCTCCAAAGGATCTATGTTGGTGAAATAGACATGTCCTAGGCCTACCATTTATGGATCAGAAGTCTCCCTCCCAATTCCTCGACATAGCATGGAACTCCACTACATAACTGATTTATTCAATGGTCTCATTGTCATTCATACAATAGATTATTAGTTGTGATATTCTCACCCAACTAACACTACTTAGTTCATTCACATAAAACTATACTTGCTACTTTAAAAGCATAAAACTCTACTCTACAGACAAAAGAGAGTTTAGGGTGGGAGAAGATTTCTTATTTTCATATTTGCCTTGTTGGCAACATGCATCATTTACCACTGCAACCAATTCTTGGCACCTTGTAGCTCTTTTGATGCCTTGTCCAACTCTAGTACTTGCTCTTCATTCCTTGAAGAGTTCTAAGCCAAGCTCCACTATGGCTCTCAGTTTTTATCACAAGATAGTTATATGCATTGGGGTGACTTATTCCCTTGATAGCAACCCCCAAGTGGATAGAAATCCATCATTCACCTAACCATGCCTTAGAATGCTTTTAGACATAACTTACTCTACTTTTCGAATGCAATTTAGACTCAAGTATAACTTGGTCTTGTATCATCAATTTCCCTTCTAGGCAAAGTCAAGTTCACGAGTGCTTGATATCCTTTATACATAATTTGTTGGTTCATATCATGCAACTCTTCTTAAGAATGCACATATATTATCCAATAAAATGGTTCACTGTTGGAGGAGCCCAATCAACTAGTCGACTAGGCTAAAGAGTTGACTAATGTATTGAGTAAGTCGACCAAGGAATGTAGTTGATTTGGTGGTTGAGTTGGTCGATCGTCTGGTTGGGGTGACCAACCAAGGTAGTTATGGTAGTTGTAACTTATTTCATCTAATGTAAATGTATAACTAGACATGGGTCTCAAATGTGAGGAGAGGTTGTTGATTGATCATATATAATAAAGACTACTTGTTGTTGGTTCCATAGTTACTCTATCTCCTCCTCCTATGTATGCATGTGTGTATATTACTTTGTTGTATAATATTATTGATTGAATACACTACTAGTAACTACTTATACTGTGTAATCCTTTAGATTACAACATTGGTTTCATTGTCGATAGTACATGATTCGAGACTTGTAGAATAGTAATGTGCATGCGTAATTGCTGAGGGAGGAGGAGATTCGTGAGTGGTGGTAGAGAAAATTGGATAATTATATAAAGAATTACTCTAGGAGAAACCCACTAACACTTGCACAAGCTAGGGCACAATTCTTCACAAAGACCCACAAGACATTTTCGAAATCCATTCCCATGGAGATTTAGAGGTTTGTCAACAAACTTGCACATGAACCATTGAATTGAGGATGAGAAGATGTTGTTGAAATTGATCAATGGAGTTCAAATGAAGTTGTATGAGTGGGTTGAGAATATTGTGGAATAATTATGCAAGGAACAAGCGATCTAGGAAAAAAGAACATCTCTAAATGATGTTAAAAGGAGATTTTACGATGACTTACATGATATTTTCCTCTGCATTGTACCAACATTGTTACATAAATTCCTCATTGACAAAGATGTTGGATATATTATAGAAGTGTGACCTCTCTTGCATATGTCGATCACTATTGTTTGGAAGAAAAAGAAAGAATATTGAGAGTATTTTTTGAGCAAATGAACATGTTTGTTGTGATTGGCATTGTCAACCAAAAGTAAATTCAAGGTTCGCAATGGGGGGGGAGTTGTTTATGAGATGCCTCGAATAACAAGAGACGCCCTAGCCAGCTCACATTGAAGAAGGAGACTGGTGGAGAAAAAAAGCATGCCAAGAATAGGAAAGAAGCAAGCATCAACTAACATAGAAAGAAAGTACATTCTTGGTGAAGAAATGAAAAGAAGAATTGAACAAAGAATGGAAGGACATAAACCCTCACTTGAATTGCAAAATATTGAAAGAGATGATAGATAAAGAAGAATCACTTAGATATGTTATGTTGTATACCCTCGTCAATTGAGAAGAAAAGGAGCAATAGAGCACTGGGTTGGTAGTTTGTTAACCCTACCTGAGTTGAGTTTTGAGTACTAGCTAGGTACATAAGAGGAATCAACTATGATGGTTCTTGAATATACAAATCCAACAGAGAGATAGGTCAATGTAATGCTAATCCTATCCAATTTAAGGTATGATAGGTCGGATGTGGAAGGGGAAGTAATCACAATGGTTGCTAAACTAGATGAAGACCAGTAGATTGTGGAGGCAGGCTTGGGAGCCCTACAACTGTCAGAGAATACCAAAAACATAGAGGTTGATGAGTTGGGACCTATGGTACTTAGAACACCATAAATAACATGACAAATTCTTAGTATAAACAAAATCCTTTGGCATCGCTTGCATGTTGAACCTAGTCTACCATCAGTTTGGAGTTGGTTAGATGAATGTGTACTAGTTAATGATAATTTATTTGTTCAAAAGCCACATATGGAAGGCAACTGGATGCATATCATACCCAAGGAAGGTGAAAATAACTTTCTTATACAAATTGAGGATCTCATGCCAGTTCCCCCCTTACAAAATTTAATATCCAAAGAAGTTCAAACTCTATTGATTGAAAGTTGTAACAAAGAGGTTTGACTGAGAAGAAATAGTATAGTCAAATATAAAGATCAACAATGTTAGATAGGAGAAGTTGAACGATATTGTAGCAGTTGAGAACCTCTTGTCAAAAAAACAAATAATTTTGGTTGGAGGACACCCATTGAAAATTTGAAGTTGTGGGCTCCCAACCAACTACCTACTCCATTGCTACCACCACAATAGGATTAGTTAATAATGACAAACATGTTGCATAGAAATGATAGACACCTCTCTCTATCTGAGGGCGATGAATACCCCTAGAGGCATTGGTTTATATGTGAGAAAACATGGGATGCTATGGATGTTATAGACGAGACAAAGTAAATGGCTCAATTTGTGGTTGCATTGAGAAGAAGAGTTTTGACTTGGTTCATGTATTTTATTGAGGGCCATAATAAAAGTAAATATGATATTAAGAAAGGATTTCTAGCATTCTTTAAAACCCAAGATGTTAAGTATTTGGTAGCCCAAAAACTGAAGGAGATAAAAAATATGTTAGGTGAGTCGATTAGAGACTATCATTAAAATATTGAAGGATACATTGAGCCATATTTCTTACACAATTGATAATGAGCTGCTTGTGCAATGGTTTGTTGTTGGCTTGCTTTGAAGAATTAGAGCACCATTGGGGATGTATGAGATTAAATTTTGTGAAGAGGCACTTAGGAAAGTGCAACAAATCTAGTTGGATGATAATGGGGTGACGCCATTGACATATAGGATATTGGAGGAAAAAATATAAATGATGTAGAGATCAATCTGTGACCTCATAATGAGAATATCATACTCATGGTGCACAATTTATATGGACGAGAGTCACACAAAATATGTTTGTAAATACATAAACTCAACTGAAAAACATCATGATGTCAGAGTAGTACACATTGAATATTTTTGCGACATTTGTGAAGGCATGGAAAACCATTCTACAAAAGATTACCCACACAAAATGAAGAATGTTAAGCCCAAGTGGTGTGCTATCTATGAAAATCTCACTCAAAATACATTTAAATGCCAAAACAATGGTAGAAACAAACCTAAATACCAGAGTTTATACCATACCAAAATTGTAGATCTAAATCAAACCCCACATGAAGAAGGCTATCAAGGAAGAAGTGATGGAGGATTTGACAAAGAGGTGGTTATGGATATTGAGGTCAATATGGAGGTCGAGGAAGCCAACATGGTGGTTGAGGAGGTTATACCAGGAAGTGTTGCTTTGTATGCTACAAAGAAGATAATTTAAATCTAGATTGTCCTTTGAAGGATAGAACCAATCTTAAATTTTGCACTAAGTATGGTGTAGGAGACCATTCATTGGATGACTACCCAATAATGATCGACAAGATTATGAATAGAAAGAATGTTAACCTACTAAAGAGTATACAAAAGCACCAAGCATTAAACTTCAAAAATCTACATATGGTCACTAGTCTAGGAGTGAAGAAGGGGGAATACACATTTTTGCAAAGAACCCTTGTCATAAAACTTGGGATTAAGAACAAAGAGTTTACCCTAATCCACAAAGAGAAAGAGAAAGTGTTAATGAAGCCATGGGCATATTTGAGAATATGGCTAAAGAAGAAGATTTGAAAGAACCTAGATACACAAATAAACAAAAAGGAAAAAGCATTGCACTGAAAGCGTTCCTTGATCTTTTAAACACGGAAGAATTGGTTGAAAGATTGTTGGAACTATATCCTAAAGAACTATAAAGATAGAGACAAGGTATAAAAACATGTGTTAGCTAAATGAAGGTGATAGCCCCGTCAATGATTACGACCCGAAGTTCACTTGGAAATTGAAGGTTATTTTGTCCCTCGAGTTGTGGTCGACTTTGGATCACAAGTAAACATTATACGTAAGGAAACATGGATTAAAATGGGGAATCCTAACTTAATTAGCTCAAGTAATTTTTTGAAGTTGGAAGACCAAATATTTGTCGAACCCATCGAGTTGCTAAGTGGTGCAGAAATGAATATTATGAGAATAGAAAATATGGTCGACTTTGAAGTGCTCGACCTAGTCAAGGGCACAACAACATACATGGGATTGGTTGAAGAGCAATGGGCTCAAAACATGAAGGAAACAATATCCCTTGAAAAATAAAAAATAAAATTGAAGGGAAATAGAAGAATGATAATAATATATCTGGATCCAAAATAAGGAAAGCTTTGGTTATAGTTGTGCCATGAGGAAGGTGACATAAAGAAGCTCTAGCAAGTAATGCACGAAAAAGGAGAAAACATTGAATCAAAAGTTAGAGGTAAATTACATTTGGGATCACCCTTGTCTATGGGACAAAAATATGATACATAACTATACAAATGTTGTATGGAGAATTATGAGTTGAGAGCAAGAGACCATTGGACAATTGAAGAAGTATCTAGATACGACCTTAGAACTTGTTTCTCCATTAGAGAAGTATTGATTGTCTATGCAAAAAAAATAGACAATACCCTAGCCTAATGTCCACATATGTGGAATTTACTACATTCGTTAAGCCATTGAGATATAAAGAATGAGAACTCATTCTTGTCACACATAGATGAAGTATCAAACAGTGTTGGAGACCAAGGTCAACTACAAAGTTTAGTACAATTTTTTACAAGACAAATTGCTTGATGGTGGGGTGCTCATGGTCATATGAGAGGTTGGATAATGGCGATCAATAGATCATAGTGAGCACTTCTAGTTAGTCTCAATTTTTTCTAGGGAACATGGTTCCTAATTACTCTCTTTTTGTTACATGAGAGAGCATCTAGAAGTTAGTATTAATTATCCATTTTCTAATTTAATTAATTTCCCTAAAAACAAGGAAACTGACCAAGGATTTAGTAGAGAAATATGTATAAATGAACATTTGTTTAAACCATTAGGGTTCTGTTGGTTACGAAAATATTTTGATGGTTTGATCATTTGAATTGCGGTTTATTCATTTGTTGATAAAATTTTGAGATTAAGTAGTTGGAGATATGTTAATGAGTTTTACAGTAAAGACCCACTCTTGTAGAATGTAGTGGGATGTTTTCGATCCTTTCATAACTATATATTAGCATTTATATATTTTATGTTGTTACCTTCTTGTTTGAATTTACATTCCTTAAGAAATTTCATGATAGTTATGTGATTAACTAGCTTCTTTTCTTGTTATTTCAATTCATGTTATTAGTTTAATTTAGTTAAAGGTATTGTTCTTTAAGAAACATTCATGTGAGACTCATCTACGAAAAATAGTAGAACTGTTGGGCTACTCTTAGTAGGTTCAAGTTGAGGAATTGATAAAATAGTATAGTTAGTAATTTTCTTGTAAATTAATTTATCTTGTATGATGGTACATTAAACCAAAGGAAGTAGGCCATAGGTTTTTCATTTTACCAGATTTTTGTAATTTTATTTAGTTCAATAAATAGGTTAGAAGCATTTTTCAATCTACAAAACCCCCCAAACCCTTAAATAAATCAATAAATCCAATCGGTAAATTTACTGCAATTGCAAATATAATGTAGGCATTTTTGAAAGTGTTGCATTCTCATATTGAGACATTAAAAGTATGTATCCAGTAAATCTCAGGTTCATTTATCCCAAGTATTGTTAGACCCTATCACAAGATTCTTGGAGCCATGTCTCCTTATCTTACTCTTCCACTTCAATTTTGGACAACCCTTCAAGGAGTGAAAGTTATAAGGTTTTATCTTCTCTTCTATCTTCATGCCCTAGATTACTTTCTTTCTTACTTAATAGAGTAAAACATTTTTCTTGGTGTCTATCAAGTATATCATTTAATCAGTTAGTGGGGATCTAGTCATACATCTACCGTGTAGAAAACCCAATCAACAATAATCCCAAAAGGAACCATTCCATGCGTGTGAGTTTCTAAATATTGTACTTCAACTAAACCGAGAGTTCCTTCAGTAAAGAGTCATACTATTTTATATACTTCCCCACATTTGGTGGGTATTCTTCAAATTTTTGAATGTCGAGTCTCTGATGTCGGGGTTTCTATATATGAATCCATACATTGACTAGATATATCCTCCCAGTTTCAAAAATATTGTTTTCCATCATCTCATGAGTACCGCTTAATCATGTCTCCCCACATAGGTACCTTTGAACATAATCCATTTTATTGATGGGTTGTTTTCTTTCTCGACTTACTAGTGGGTATTGAGGGTGAACAAGTGGTCCACATTACTTCACTTGCCATCAATGATAGGTCATTCCAATATTTCTCTTGTTCCTTATTATGGTTCTTCTTACACAATATTGCTCCTTATATAAATCTCTAAAAATGTTGTAGAAACTATGATGATTATTCTTTTTGGGGGATTTTGAAAACTTGGTAGATTTCTCATATGATTCCTTAGGGGACTCATATTCTTCCTCATGGTGGATTCCATATCCCAATATTTTTTCTAATTTAGATACTCAAATTGAAGTGTGTGTCATTCCCTCTTTCAACAACCTTTCTAATTTATGGTTGGGGTCCTCAATCGGACTTGGGTTACCTTCCTTGTCTTCATTTTAGGTTCCATTGGAAATTTTGTGGGCTTCCCCTCCCACCAAAAAAAAAGTCCTAGATTTCTCTAGTTGTATAATCTCTCAATGTAAGTTCCATCTCATCTCACAAAATGCCCCCCAAATGTTTGTCTTAAAACAACACCAAATTCAAAATTAATAAACACTACCAACAAATCACACCAAAACCATTTTCATTTTCATAAACTATATCAATATAAATGAAAGTACTTAACATAACCATTCAATAAGTATAAAAGAAATTAATTAACCAGACACATCAAGTAAATTCATACCAACATCATAAGTTGACCATAGAATAATCATCCACTCCATCAGACATAATGTTAGTGAAAAATGAGAAAAGAAAAAGTAAGCAAAACAAAAGAGTAAGCTAAAGAGAGAATAGTAAATACATGGAACCTTAAAATCAAGAGGTCGAGGATCTCTCGATTGGGGAGCAGAGATATAAGAAATCAAAGAATAACCTTCTCACTAGAGGAAATGGATAACCCTTCAAGAAAAGGGAAACCCTTTTCTATAATTTAGATGATCTACATTCATAAAGATTATAATGGGAGACAACTCAAAGAATCAAGAAGAAAACCCATTACCAAAAGAGAATAGCAATATTTTATAAAAAATAGTTACTAAGTAGCTAGGCACAATGGCTAACCTACTACTTTCATAGCCTATGATATATGTATGACAACATTTATCAACTTGGATAAAATTCTCCTTCCATTGACTTGTCGATAAGGTAAAAAATTATCCTTATATTTATAATACATAGTTAGGTTGCTGTTTATGTGCATTAATTACTTGCTCAAAGGTGTGTTCACACCAAACATGGTAGAAGATGAGTGCTATATATTAAGCCATGAAGAGTTTTCATCCCTAGGCATCTCTAACATTATACATATGTGACCATAGAGGCCTAAAATGAATATAGGAAAGGTAATTAACGAAATAGATACCAAAAACATAAATTTTCCCATAATAGTGAATTCCATGAAAGATAATAAGAAAATTGGTATCCCTAGGCTTACATGAGCCATGGGACTAAAACAAAACACTAGTATAGGTGAAAAGTATGTTGAAAGAAGTGGACCACGTGAGGGGTAAGGTAGATAAGGTAGACATTGATCTCTATCCCATAAAATATGTTAAAGTGATTGGGACACTTGTCATCCCATTGTTAGGGTTGTGTATTTAGGCCATTCGATATATTATGAAGCCAATGAAGTTTTTTTTCTCAAGATTTTGAACTTTTATTCACCCTACTTCAATAAAATTGAGATGGTTCTTCATATTGTGCTTTTTAGGTATGCTCATGGCTTGAATGAGATATCATTGGGTTAATGGATTCATTATTTTCATTACCCAAATAACTTTTCTTCATTAAATCTATGAATGAAAGAAACTTGGTAGTTGCCTTTTCAAGGGTTTACAAATTTATTTATTTTTCTCAAAATCTTAATAATCTTCACTTATAAAGCTCGTATGTCATATATTTAGGGATAAAGGTGCCAACGTGAAGGGATTATGCAGGCCTATGCTCAATGCTCCATCGATAATAGTTTACTTTTATTTTCTTTAAAATATTTTGTTTCAAAGTTAAACTAAAAATGTGTCTTATGGAAACATATTAAGAATAAATAAAATTAGCAGTAAAATTGTTTATATCTGTCTATTAAAAATATTTTAATATAATAGTTATAAAAATTAAAGTAATTATAAAATACTTACAATTTTTAATTATTAATTTGAGATCTTTAAAAATTAAAATTGTCAAATAACTTCCAAAATTTATCCATGATACTTTTAATATAAAAATTCCAATGAATAGTAATATTGCTTATATTACTTAAAAACATATTGCATACTTTAAAAACATACTATATACACTTTCTTCCATAGGTAAAACAAAGACAAATAATTATATAAAAGAGAAAAAAGAACAATAATAATATCCAATTAAGCTTCTCCCCTATTATAATTGCTTATGAAAAAAGGGGAATATATTATCCTCACATCACAATACATATGTATTATGGTATAAAAGCATCAATCGTTAATGGAAGAAAACACCATGATATACACAATCAATGATGTAATTCATATCCAATAATATATAAAATATAAAGGTAGAATTTGAAAATATTAATAAAATACTTTGTATCAAATACATTTGCCATATTATTTTAAATTTTTTACAATATTATAAAATTTAATAATATTGATTTTTAAAAATTTTATTATAATATAATTTTGATTTTTTAAATAAAAATTAATAATTTATTTATAATTTTATATAACGTTATAAATTGTACAGTATTAAATTAATATATTTTTTCTAAGGTCATGATTATTAAATCCAATAAGATTCTTTATGATACCTTTGTATATGACAATAACAATTTGGAGGAAGTGAATTCATACAAATATATTGGAATTGATATTCACCACAAGCTCAATTGGATTTATAGCATTGAGAAAATGATTATTGGGGGATGGAAAGCTTATTATGGGCTTGAAAACAATTGTAAATCAGCTGATCTTTGGAGTTGGGATAAGAAGAAACTCCTCTTTGAGACTCTTGTTACACCTGTTATTCTTTATGGATGTGAAGTCTGGGGCTGTAGTATCTCTCATGAATCCTGGAGAAAGATAGAGCAAATACAAAAGAATTTTATAACATATAATCTCAAAATTAAAGGAAATATACCCTATCCC
>JASDQU010242579.1:147531-160782 GCA_032191745.1 Picea mariana | reverse complement strand
CAAAAGGGTGGTTTATGTTCAAATTTCAGCCAGCCTCAGATGTAAGAAAGATTCTAAGAGACCCCAGGTGCCTGGATTCGGCCACACTACTTCTAAAAAGGTGGACCCCTTTCTTTGTTGCAAATTGCGAGCAAATTGATGAATTTCCAATTTGGGTGCGTTTTCCCAGTCTGCCACTGGAATGTTGGAGATGGAAATGTTTTGAGAAAATTGGTAATACACTTGGTACCTTCATGAATGAATATATGTCTTTTTATTCCCTAGGGAAAATGTTGGTGGATCGAATCTTAGTATCTCTAAATATCAAAAAGGGCCTCTCGGACACGCTGGAGATTATCCGTGGTGGTTTAGTGTTTAGGAAACCTCTCGATTATGAGGGAATTCCATTAAAATTACATAGATGTCACAAACATGGTCATAGATCTGTAGATTTATCCCTACCGTTGAAGCATAGAGCCTCTCACGGGCATAACTCACGACAAAGGCCTTCCCCTTCTTTTTTCCCTCGTCAGGGAGTGGTGTCTCCCCCACTTCAGTGGAGAACCATATTGGGGCTTGGAGAGAAATTTCCTTGAAAAATACTATGGTTAGTGCCCACCAGGGGTCAAGGGACAACACTTCATTTTTTTCAAAGGCCAAGGGGATGCAACAAGCTCAAGAAACGCTCCTTTCAAATCTAGAGCTCCAGCTAAAAAATGGAGTAGATTCTCATTTAGGTATGCCCCCAATCTCTCTCTCCTCTAAAATTTTTATTTTTTTACAGTCTTTCTCCCATAAACTTGTGGATATAAACCTATTAAAAAATATCTCCTCCCTCCACTATGCACCATAAAACCCCTCACCTTTCACCCCTAGCCCTCCTCTTTCGTGTCTATCTTTCTCCCAATCCCCGACACCCCCCAGGATTCCTCCCCTTTTTGTTGTCAATAATCCTCTCTGTTGTCAGATGAAGAATCCATTTTCTACCATTCTAGGTTCCATCTTCAGGCCGTTCGAACCCCCCTCCTCCAGGTCTGGGTCTAAACCCAACTTTGGGTCCTAACTTAAAAGGGAGGGGTAGAAAATCCTTATTTTCCAAAGCACAAACTCGAGCAGCCATTGATGTGGTAGCTGCCAGAAAAATATCTATTACCGAAGCACTTAGAACAATGCCATCCCCATATGGGGTTTCCAAATGAAATTGCTATCCTTAAATTGTCAGGGGTTGGCGATCCCCTCAAAGTATCTCTCCCTCCAAAGGTTGTTGGAGATTTCACATCCTGATGTTTTTATGCCACAAGAAACCCTTAGGGAAGTGGTAGTGGTCATTAAGATTCTAGAAAGGATTCTAAAGGGTTGGTATTTCTTTAGTTTGGATTCTTTTGGCCGCTCGAGAGGTTTGGCAATGGGATAAAACCCAAAATACATCAAGCTCGAAAAATCTTGGGGTTTCAACTCGGGACAAGGAATGACGATTTTTGTTGAAGATCTGTGGAAATCATTTTCAATCTTAAAAATTTATGGGCCTACTCAAGACTCCCCAATTATGGAATTCCCTCTTAGAAAAATCATTTATGAAAGATTCTTTCCTCATATTGGGAGGCGACCTAAATTTCTCAAGAGGGGTAATTGAATATTGGGGACAGAGGGCCCACGTTGATTCTCTTTCTGAATTCTTTGTGCATAAGTTGAGAGAAGCATGGATAATTGAAATTGTTCCTATAAGGCTCAGACCCAACTGGAGAAATAAGATATTGGGAGAAGATCACATAACAAAGAGACTGGATTGTTTTTTAATCTCAAGCTTGCGGGTGGAAGAGCCTTTTCTCTTCATACAATGGGTTGGGTTAGGAGGGGAATTAGATCATTACCCAATATTTTTAGAAATAGCAGGAGCCTCCAAAAAACCCACAAGCCCTTTCAAATTTAATTTAGCTTAGCTAAAAGAAGAAAGTTTCATAAAACTAGTAAAGGATGTTTGGACTCCTATTGGGAAAATAGAGAGGGAAACTATTAAATTTGCAAGGAATTTGAAATCTCTAAAAAGAGCTACAAAATCCTAGGCCAAAAGGAAAAAGAAACAATTAGAACATGACATAATCCACATAGAAGTTTCTCTTCAATCTCTTTACGACTCTGACATAGGAGGGTTTTCCAATCCCACACAAAAAGAGACCCTATTATATCTGGAAAAGAATAGAAGAGAGCTTATACAAGCTAGGGAAGAAGAATGGAGACAAAAGAATTGGGCTCTTTGGCTTCATAGATGAGATGAGAATACAAAATTATTCCAAGCTTATGCAAAACGTAGGAAAATGGAAAACACAATTTGGGGAATTAAGGATCATTCGGGTAGACTGCTCTCCTCTTTTGAAGATATGGCTCGGTTGGGATCCAATCACTTTAAATATTTGTATTTAGTGGATAGAAGAGTGTCCATAGATTCTGTTTTTTAGATGGCACTACTCTTCCCCCATTTTTTCGAAGAGGAGGAAAATGCAGATCTCATGGAAGAAGTATCTGAAGTAGAATTAAAAGTAGTTCTTCATAGTTTCCAAAAAGATAAAATCTCGGGACTAGATGGCTGGTCCATGGATTTCTTTGTAGGTATTTATGATCTCATAAGTCCAGATATCCTCAATGCTACAGAAGAATCAAGAGTTAATGGATTTATCCATCCCTGTTTTAATGCTACCTTTATAGATTTAATTACAAAACAATATGCCCCTGAAAGATTGGATGAATACATACTCATTTCTCTGTGCAATTGTATCTATAAAATAATTGCAAAAATCATCAGCCGAAGTGTTGTAACACATATATTTTTCAAATACTCCAGCTATTAAAGAATTAGAATCCGCCTACCTTTTAAACAATAAAACACTAACGATAAACCTCAAACATTGGATTTTAGGGTTTCGCAGATCTGAAAATCCAACATGTCGAAGTCCTTAATGCCCCGACATGCGAAATAGAAAAACAAGGTTAAGCTTAATTGTCATCGTCAAACCATTTAAGAGTGATTATCGCTAATTTAATACATCACACCTTCACGAGTCGGGAGTCACACCTTGAGCAACCTTTGAATATCCCGATATGCGAAGTCGCGAAAGCAACTCAAGATAAAACTGATTAATTATGCGAATAATGATAATTAACAATAATTAATCGTTATCGCAACTTCACATTTCAACTGTTTTCCCTTGAACGACATCTTAAAATCCCGATACTCGAAGTCGCGAAATCTCCAAACTAATCGAAATTAATTAAAAACTTAAGCATGATTAAAGTTAATTAATCAAATCACATTTCGCAAATTTGAGGTTCATAGATCAAGACTAAGAGTGAAATCACCTGAGACTACGAGTTCTGAAAAAGGATTAAGAACTAATCACGATTAATTAAATGTTTAAGCTCGATTAATTAATATATTAAACAACCTTTTACCTTGTTAGACTTACGAGCGAAAATTGATTGCTTCTACGATTCTCCCAAGTCACAAAATATCAAGCATTTATGGAATTTATGAGCAGAGTAGATCGGAAATAAGATCTTACCTCATCTCCAGATCTTTATATTAAAAGAATTAAACGTTGTGTCAGCAAGGACCTGCGCAGACTAGAATGCTCAATATGAAAGGATCTCTGTCATTAGTTAAATTTCATTCTAGTTTTCCCAGAGTCTGCTTAGGGAGATAACCATTGTTTTTCATCCTCTATGACAAGAATTATAATTTCGAGATTCTATATCATGGATCCACGGAAAGTGCCCAAAACAACTGGTGAAAGTTCCGAATAAAGTTATGATATTCTTTCTGATACATCGCCTAGAAACATCGACGTAGTCAAAACATGGACACATGTTTTCAACACATTGCAATACGAGCTGATAAACTATCCAGATGATTCGAGCGACAACGAGAAGGAAGACTTGTATCTCAAATACAGGGTGGTTGCTCAGTCGGAGATGCACAAGGTAGCTACAAGGCCACGACTTTTTCCCTATTGTGATATGATTGGATGGGCGTTGGATCACGTAGATGTCCCAACCAGAGCAATATTCAATTCCCAGAAGGTGGTTGTTGGGTCATTTCGGCCGGAACATCTACAAGAAATTTACAAGTTATCTCCCACACCAAAATTCACTTACAATGCCGAATTTTTAGAGGGTTTCAAACAGAAAGAATGTGAACAATTTGGAAAAAACTTATCCGACCTGATCAAGGATTGGTACTCACGCCCTGAAAATTTCAGAGTTGATTCTCATGGTATATATGCAATCACTTCGTTACAAACATAGTTCGTGTATATAGTGATGATGGTGTGCAAAATTTATGGGAAAGATAATACTGCACATTTTTTTCTCCCATGGGTACCGCTTATCCACTCAGTAGCAGAGGGATACTCTTTTGATTGGGCCAAAATGTTGTCAGATAGTTTGGTCGGTCAAATTACAGAATACTAGAATCAAAATGCGAATGGGAAAGCAACCAAATTTTTCATGTCTGCTTACATCATGGATGGCATTTGTTACATGACACCCTTCCCATTAATGAATTGGAGTTGGAATCCAATTAACATAGAGCCTATTCACATATACCACTCAAAACTCTAGGAAGATAAGGCCAAATAATTCGTCTATGAGATTTTCAATTGGGTAATGGTACCAATGCATGTCTCTATTTTCGACCATCCACCTCCCAGGATTTCAGATAAAATCATGATCAATCTAGGAAACATGACAGATTGGTACATTGAAGAATGATTCTCTTATATTAGGGTTTTTGGCTGCTTTGTTCCCCCATATGCCTTGCCTCTATTCTTACCAGACAAGCTAGTATGTCGTGAAATTGCCAGGCAAACTGTACTCGGCGGGATCAGAAAAGAGCTCAAAGGGGTTCAGAAAAAGGTATGGCCATCGTTTCCCCTACACATTGGTAAATATTATTTATTAGATTTCGGCCATGCCAAAGTAGAAGCCACGGCCTTAGAGGAAATGAAACTAGTAGACATTGAATTCAAGAAGCACGACCCTAATAAGGTTGTGGGTAACCACATGGAAAGTTGCAGTCTAAAAATATATGAGCGTGAAGAATCTCCTCATGACGAGATGTTTTGAGGAGCGAAATCCTACTCAGAAGTTTTATGTCTGGTCCTAGCCTTGCCGCCCGAAGGGATGATTGAATTTTATAGATTTCAGGAACATTGAAAGAGTGGCCTCCCCAAAGTTTTATAGGGGAAGGCATCTACATCAACAGACATACAACAAACAAAAAACAAAGGTTCAACAGCTACAAGCTCTGGAAAACAAGAGATTCAAGGGATCATAGAAGAAACTGAGACCTCGAATCGGGAAACCGAGGTCCCAAACCAAGAAGAAAGAACCCCAGAGACAGATACATCGAGTAAACAGGTCAAGGATCAAACAGAGATATCCTCAAAGGAGGTAGGAGACACATCCTTGTCTACCTTAGATGAACCGGCCATAGATGCTACCATGAAACAAACATCTACAAAAATTGACAATCCTATTCCATTCGTCACACCCTTACAATTTACCAAAGGGAACCCCGATGCAGGAACACTATTTAAAGAAGATCTAACACCTATCTCTGTAGAAGAGCTACCTCCTAGTGATTTCTTTTTTAGCAAGAAAAGAAAATCCATGGTGAAGCGAGAAATGCATCAAAGGGGAGGTACAATGGCCAAAAAATACAAAATACTAACTAATGGAGAAGCCTTAGAAGAGATAGAATTCACTAAAGAGGTAGCAGGGACATTGGGGGCTTATGCAAAAGCCGACCAATATTTAGTTGGAACCTTGAAAGAATGGCTCAAACAAAATAATATGTTAATTAACAAGTTATAGACTTAGATAGCAGCTGTAGAGACAAATGCCAGGAATGAGGCATGCAAAAGCCTTGAACAAGCCAGAGCAGCTGACCAACATGAAATCGAATAGCTCAAATCCAATCTTGAGCAAATGCACCAGTCAACTCAAATAAGCCAAACACAGATAAATCAACAAGAGGAGTTAATAAAACAACTGCAATCTAATTTAATTCTCCTGAGAGCCAGGTCATAGATATAACGGTGTTTCGAACCCAAGCCATGGAAATATGAAGCAGAATATAGGCAACTCAACATAGTCTACTTGCCAAAATAGAAACCATCCAAAATCATTTTCAGATGATAGATCTAGTGCTAAATAATATCACCTTAAGAGAAAGAGAAGCTAAGGCGGCCCAGGGTGCTTTCCAGAAGGCTATTATAGCAACAACAAAAGATGAAATGGTCATCGCTTCCAGGTTATCTATTCCAGAGCAAACTAGAGGTAACATCCTACTAAAAGCATGGGAGCATAATATATCAGAGAACAAAAAAATGGATAAAGAGGTGAGAGATTCTTATGAAGAAACATTTGGCCTACTAAATAAAAAATTGCTAGATCTCGATAAGGAGGGTAGCTCTGGAATGTTGGGAAAAATTAACATAGTCAAACATTTGCTAGATATCAAGAAAATGTGGAAAGATACCAAGTTGAACTATCTTAAATAAAACAGGTCGATATTTCCCAAGTAGATAAATGGTTGATAAAACCAAACCTACAATTATTGTCTATCATCATAGAAGATAGGCAAATTGGAGAAATACTGCCATAGCTGGAAAATAAGTGTTACACTTTCGAAGCAAATGACCAAACTGAACCTTCCAAGCTGATAGCCCAGTTGGTAGAAAAGTGCATCAATTGTATTGAACAGGGGAAAGGGAACACTTCTGGAGGCCAGTAATGTAGTTGCTTATTCTACCCTATTTTGGAGCTAGAGGACAAAGAGAGGAAAATGCCTTGCTAGCATGAAGGAAGACAAGTAACGATGAAGTGAAGTGTTTCACCTTCTCATTTGAAACTGAAACCTTTAGAATGATAGAATTTGAAACGCTTAAATTTTGTATAAATATACATTTTGAGAAAGGATCAAGGGCTTCTTTTTACCGATTGTAAAGGAGAAGACTCTCTTTATTAAGAATTAATACAAATGCAAACCAGAGATTCTACATCTCGTCTATTCTGAGTTATGTGTTCCCCTGTATTTCCATCTTCCAACATATTTTCATATATATTTCTTTGATGAATGTTTAAATCACAATTTAGTACAACATCTACTGTGGTTATTTTTCACCTAGTAATCTGATAACAAACAGATTTTCCTCTGTATTCACTGTTAGTAAATAAAAGACCTGCATGTTAATTAGATGCTATATTTTATACTTCATTGAAGGTTACATCACTCACTTTCTTCTTCTATTACAAAGTAAGATTCTTCAACAATTGATGCCTTGGTTTGATTAGCAGCATTATGTTTTTCTTTCGATTCATTGAATATTCCAAATTTAACTCAGAAGCGAGAAACAACCTCTGAGATGTTATAATATTAATTCGATTTAAAGAACTTTCTCTTATCATTTGATAGTGAAAGACAAACAATGAAACGTTTTCCTGATTTCCTGATGCCTGACATTATACTTGAAGCCTTGGTATAAACTCAAGAACAACATATTTTTGGCGCCATTGCCGGGGACGGAGAAACGAAGTTATTTTTCCCTGGGAGAATGACATTTGTAAGTTTCTCTCTTTGATAGTGAAAAAAGAGTGAACACATTATAAAGGCTAAGTTTTTATTATTCACTTGGCGACTCCACATTTAAATAAGCTGGCATGCGGTCGAAGAAACACCAAACAAAACCCAGATGATAAGCAGACCATGCCTATTTCCGACCCTGAAAAAATACTAAAACCAAGAGGATTTCTTAAGCAAGCTACTGTGGTTTACCAACCTAAATCCACATATTCTAAGGCTAAGATTCCCCTTGAAACGTCAACTTCACAGGAAGTTTCCACCCAAATCCTTTTCAGAGAAACGTTGGCTAACACAGTTGAAGTTGAAACCATAAACTGTAGAGTAGTTTTCCCTGAAATTAAAACTGAATTTTATTCAACTACCTCCTGCGTAAGTGAAAGTAAAAAACCTACAGTAAAGCCCACTTTGACTAATATCCCATCGGCTCTTAAGATAAATTTCCCAACCTCACAAAGTCTCGAAGACTAAACCATACACTCGGATTCAACTCCTGCAAGTTCTCCCATTTACATCTCCTGCAAATCAGAAGAACCGAGTCCCCATATCCCGTTCCCCCCTTTTTTCAGTTTTCTCGTCTCTTGATAAACAGTTCTTAGAACCTTTCTCACCTCATCTTGAAGAGACTAAAGGATCCCTATACGTATTTGAAAACCCTCTTTATAACCTACCGGTTTTCTCTCCTAGAATATCTATGGTTGTTGCCGAAGGAGGAGGAGGGGGCGGTCAAGGGCCACCCCCACCCCCCAGAATTTTCGCTAAAGTAGCTGCCAAATACGCTCCTTTTGTCCTCCTAGTACCCCTGCATGATCTACCTAAAAACTACATGAAAAACCTACCTAAGTTTACAGGAGAGGGAGACCTAACCACAGTCGAACATATAAATTTCTTCGATCAATTCAGAGATATTCTTGGTCTCGAACACGAAGACGTGTATTCACGGTTGTTTGTTCAAACCTTCGAAGGACAGGTGAGAACCTGGTTTTGAGGTTTGGCCACATGTTCAATAAGATCCTATGATGAGTTAGAAAACTCTTTTCTCAGACAATGGGGTGAGGGGAAGGATCACCTATACTACTTAACTGAGTTTGGAAGCTTAAGGAAGAAAAATTCGGAAACTATTATTGAGTTCATTCAAAGATTTAATAAATTATATAACAAGATCCCGGTTGAAGTTAAACCTTCCCAACCTGCAGCCAAGGTAACTTTTGCAGGAGCTTTCAAACCCAATTTCACACTATTATTGAAAGAAAGGAGGGCTGTCAAACTTACCCAAATGCAAGATGATGCCATAGAAATTGAGTCAAATATGATGGCTTTTGTAAAATTAAAAGCAAATATGGAAACAAGAAACAAAGAGACTAAAATATATAGGGAAAAAGTAGGATCTTCCAGAGGTGGGAGGTCCACAGACGATAAGATGGATGATATGAAAAAGATAACCAAAGAAATATCAAATAAAATTTCAATTTGGAACTATATCAATCTAAAGCAGATCAGTTCATTAGGAGAGAATTCATAAGGAACCCTAATCCCCAAATACAACAAAGACAGATTAAAAATGAGTTCAGACTCCTTTGGAAAATGAAAATTTTATAGGAGGAAATGACATGCAAGAATTTGAGGATTTAGAAGACGATATGAATAATATCGGTGATGATTGCCAGCAACCTCATTTGACTAGACAAGATTACGAGAGGTGTTTAAATATGGAACATCAGTCTAATGAGGATAGCAACACAAATAATACAGAAGATTCTGCTTGCTAGGGGATCACCGATACTATAATGGTCGAGCTCCAACAGAAGTATAATCTAAGGTCTAAAACTAAAAACGTAGCAACTACCCAACCAAAGAAAATCTTGCCGAGAGGCGAGGTATATGACCCAACTCGAAAAGAAACTAGAATACAAAATACCAAAATAAAAGGAGCTGAAATCCAAATAGGGAGAGCTAAGACAACTGAAACACATACAACAGAAACAAAAAGTACTGAAAATAAAGAAATGCAAACCAATAAATCAGAAAAGAAGGAGACCGAAATCCCAATTAGAGAAACCGATAGGATTATAGGAGGTTTCAATCTAGAAAATGAGATTAACAAAATCAAGATACCGATACCTCTAGTGGAACTAGAAAAGAACCATGTTTACCGAAAACAAATCACCAAATTGATAAATTTTTCAGATGCAGAAAGCCAGGCTGACGTTATAAATTTGGAAGATGATAAGCCTAATATAATTTTTGGTCCGCATTTTGAAGGTGCCAGAGATAACATTACTCCTTTCTACATTACACTGAATGTGCATGACCACCTACTACATAATTGCATGTTGGATTCTGGAGCCTCGCATAACGTGATGCCAAAGGCTATTATGGATAGACTTGGTCTCAAAATTACCAGGCCCTACAGAGATCTGTTCATTCGATTCAAGAAAAGTTAAATGTATGGGCATGATCAAAGAGTTAGTGGTAAATCTTACACAGATTCAAGTAAAAAGTGTTCTGATGGATGTAGTTATTGTTGATATACCTCCGAAGTATGATATGCTATTATCCAGGTCTTGGGGTGCTAAGCTTGGAGGATCCCTTCAGCTAGACATGACATATGCCACGATTTCCATCTTCGGTGGACAGTTCACCCTATTATACCGAGAAACATGGATGGCATATACGGTAAGTGATCCACATAATCCTAGTAATTACCTTGTTTATGTCACTGATCAGGATCTAGGAAATTGTATTTTATCAATTGATGATAATATAGATGAATGTACAGAATATTTCACAGAGGAAAATAAAATAGAAAAAATAAATGAAAGTGTATATAGTACTAGAATTTGGAAAATGTATTTCGATGGTGCTTTGTCATGTGAAGGAGCAGGCACAAGAGTACTCTTTTTAGCACCTGGAGATGAATTTATGATTCGTTTCTCTTACAGACTATAGTGGGACATAGATTACAAGAATAATGCATGCGAGCATGAAGCCCTGGTCTTGGGATTAGAAGCTACTAGGAAGTTAAACATAAAAAACTTGGAAGTCTATGGAGACGTGGAATTAATTGTGAAGCAAGTAAATCGGCAGTACTAGGCCAAACACCCAAGATTGAGATCTTATAGAAACTGTGCCTGGGATTTGATGGAAATTTTTTTCTCATCGATTAAGGTCCATTACATTCCCCATACAGAAAATCTACAGGCTGATTCATTAGCCAAAGCAGCCTCAACTTTTGTACCTCCTACAGCTTTCAAATTAAAGTACCACATAGAGATAAGGCACTGACCATCCATACCGAACAATAGACAACATTGGCAGGTGTTCGAAGAGGATGAAAAGATCATAAAGTTCCTTGAAATGGTGGAAGACTTCGCTGAAATGCACATTGACCAGGAAAACTAGAACGACCATGCTTGGATGATGCAAGAAGGGGAGGACCCTCAAGAGTTCCAAGAAAAGATCGCAAATCATCGCATGTTAGTACTAAAACAAAATCAAATCCCTAAAGGTCTAATCCCCCTAGAAATATTATTTGACCACAATGACATACCATTAAAATCTGCCTTCCAAACTCAGCCAGAAGAAGTCGAAGATTGTGATATAGGCACTAAAGAAAAGCCTAGAATAGTAAAAATATCAAAGTATCTTCCTCCTGAGATGAAAGTTCAGTATGCATATTTACTCAAGCAATATAAAGACATTTTTACTTAGTCTTATGATGAGCTGAGAGCTTATGACACCACTATGATCGAACACAAGATTCCTTTAAAGCCAGGTGTAAAATCTTTCAGACAAAATCTTAGGCAAATCAACCCTATATTATTTCCCGTGGTCGAAAAGGAAGTCAAAAATCTCTTGGATGCTAAGATAATTGTACCACTCAGGTACTCTGAGTGGGTAGATAACTTGGTCTCGGTCAGAAAGAAGAACGGAGAAATCAGACTATGTGTATATTTTAGAAATCTAAACAAATCATCTCTCAAAGACAATTATCCGCTACCGAAAATGGATAATGTTTTGGAAAAAGTGGTCGGAGAAAATAGAATGTCAATGATCGATGGATTTTCAGGTTATAATCAGATTGTTGTCAATGAAGATGATAAAGAAAAAACTGTGTTCACCACCCCATGGGGTACATTTATGTATGACAAAATGTCATTTGGTTTAATGAATGCAGGGGCTACTTTCCAACGAGCTATGGACATCGCCTTCGTCGGAAAAAGAGATAATTTCGTTGTTATTTATCTTGATGATCTGACAGTTTTTTCCAAATCTGACAAAGATCATCTGATGCACCTCAAACAGACGTTCGAGAAATGTCGTAAATTTGGTTTGACTTTAAATCCCAAGAAATCTCACTTTGCAATGCAAGAAGGTAAACTCTTGGGCCATATTGTGTCTCGAGATGGAATTAAAATTGATCCTAAAGGGGTCGAAGCTGTAGACACTATAAATATTCCTAGAAATGTAAAAGAAATTCAGTCATTTTTAGGAAACATACTTTTTTTAAGAAGATTTATCCCGAACTTTGCTGAAATTGTGAAATTGATCACAGACATGCTTAAGAAGAACAATGAAGTTAAATGGATGGTCGAAGCTAAAGCGTCATTTTCACACATTAAGAAAATTATAGGTGAAGCACATGTACTGGAAAGCCCTGATTATCTGAAAGAATTTTTTATCTTCTCATTTGCATCCGAACACACAATTGTGGTGATACTCCTTCAAAATAATGAAGAAGGTTTCGAGAAACCAATAACATTCTTCAGTAAAAGCCTTAGAGACGCGGAGTTGAGATACGACATAATGGAAAATCAGGCATATGCTATGGTGAAGGCACTAAAGGATTTCATAACCTACGTGCTACACTCCAAGATCATTGCATGTGTACTGACCAGTTCCGTAAAGGATATATTGGTTCATCTTGACAGTGACAGGAAGAGGGTTCGATGGCTTGCTAAAATTCAAATTCGATCTAGAGGTGAAACCGACAAAGCTCGTAAAGGGACAGGGTTTGGATAAGCTACTAGCCGAATCAAATTTCAGAGCGCTCATAATAAATAACCTACAAGAGTATGAAGGATATTTGGATATAAACGAATTCGACGTCCAAATAGCTACTACCAGAATTGAAGAAAAGTTTTCATCTTCAGGTTGGTATACAGACATAGTATCTTATCTTCTGACTCTGAAATGCCCAAACGATATATCTCCGTCTAAAACTCAGATGTTGAAATTGCATGCGGTAAAGTATTGTATTTCAGAAATCCAATTGTATTGGAAAGACCCTCTAGGTTTTCTACTGATTTGTCTAGTAGAATCAGAGACAAAAAGGGTCATAAATGAATTTCACGAGGGAGTGTGCGGAGGAAATCATGCCTGGAGAGAAACGGCTTATAAAATCCTGAGAGCAGTATATTACTAGCCTAAATTATTCATAGATGTGAATGCCAAAGTCAGAGCCTGTAACTCCTGCCAATTATTTGCAGGCAAGCAAAAAATCCCAGCATTACCTTTGGTCCCGGTTAAAACGGAAGCCCCGTTTCAACAATGGGGGTTGGATTTTATAGGAGAAATTAATCCACACTCCATTGCGCAACACAAATGGATCCTGACTGCTAAAGATTATTTCACCA
>JASDQU010242579.1:121776-146614 GCA_032191745.1 Picea mariana | reverse complement strand
CAACATATCAAACTATAGCATCTATCAAGACAATAATGTAACCATACCAGTGTCTTAGTGATAGATCTGAGGCCATAGAATGCAGATCTGGAACTTGCCTCATCATCCAAGAGCTTGGCACCAGTTCAAACAAAAATCTCCATGATTTTATTCAGTCCACACTCCCTGTACACAGTCAGCCCGCATGTACACTCACCCTATACACAACCAGCCCACATGTACATGCACCCTATACACAAACAACCCACGTGGGCATCAGAAAGTAGGGTTTTCTGTGACTCCGAGACTTTCGCCGTCAAGATCTCTAACATTGTCGAAACTTTGATGCGTCCATGAGATCCTCCTCTCGCTCTCTTCCTCAGAATAGATCTTCAATAATGCTCAAGAGATCCACACCAATAAGATTCTCTCATAAGAAGCTCTCCATCAATACTCCAAAAGATATTACCAAGAAGCTCTCCATTGATCCACAAAAAGGATTCTTACCAAATGTACATTTTACAAGAGATCTTAGCTTCTTATTTAAACTTTTATCTTCTAGGTCACTTAACCTATTTTTAGGTTACTTAACCCATTTCTAGGTCGCTTAACCTCTTTTCCTTATTTTAGGGTTAACCAGTTTCCATGAATACAAAGTTCTCCAATACTTTATCATTTAAATATTCCTTTTTGATTTTGTCACTTTACTTTATCATTTAAATAATCCATCTTGATTTTGTCACTTTACTTTATCATTTAAATAATGATTTCTTCTTTTCAAGCGCTTTTACTTCTTTGACCTTTTGGGGCTTCAATCCATCATATGGGGGTCCTTCAACTTCGTAGAGCCATAACTGTCAACCCGTGAGGAGTTACGTGACATTCCACATACTATCAGAAATGGCATGTCAAGCACTATCCATCTAGGATAGTTTCACCAACAAATTCATTGATCTTCATCTCATTATTCCACATACAAGCATAGGTCCTCCAACTATTCTCCTAGGATAACTCAATTCGTAAAGCGTCTTCCCGTGAGAGATTTCACCATAAGGGGACCACTTTGGAGTTCATCCATTTGTGCACCTTATCAACCATGATAAGACGCTAATGATTCATCTTTGCATCGATTGGTTTCCACTTGGACATATATCATTCTTATCAAGGGCATCATATTAATCAATTACTTGACATCAATCAAACCAAACCATTTACATATGATCCAACAATCTCCCTAATAATCAAACCATTGGCATCAATGGCAAACCATTGGTATCAATGACAAACCATTGACATCAATGACAAAATGATCCAACAGCTGTCCCCGAAACATAGTTAAAGATAATGCCCAGGCATTCAAATCTATGGCAATGGTTAGATTTTGCCAAAAATACAATATTATACTGGGTCACTCTACGACATACTACCCTCAAGGCAATGGGCTAGCTGAATCATCAAACAAAAGATTAATCACCATAATTAAGAAAGTGTTGAATGAAAATAAAAAATCCTAGCATGTGCATCTGAAATACGCTTTGTGGGAAATCAGATAGGCACCAAGAAATCGATTGGAAATTCTCCATTTCAAATGGTATATAGGACTGATGTAGTATTACCCATAAATTTGGCTCTACCCATGATGAAACTTTGTCAAGATGAGAAAGAAGAACCAAATCATGTCACAAGGAGAATGAATCAGTTGATCGAAGTTCAACAAAACCGAGCTCAAGTGGATGAAAAGCTTCAGAAATATCAAGACAATATGAAATCCCTATTTGATCATAAGGCTAAATACATGGAATTCCTCCCTGGCGACTTGGTTTTGAAATGGGATGCTAGGAAGGAAGACTCTGCAAAACATGGTAAATTCGATCATATCTGGTATGGACCATTCAAAGTTACAACTTCCACAGGGAAGAACTCATTTATGCTAGAAAATATGGACGGTAAAATCCTCAACACCCATGTCAGTGGGCATTATCTGAATCACTTTATACAATAAACAATTTCCAAAATCCCACTGTATATACTGGTTTGTGTTGTTTATTTTTTACAATTTTTCGGTAATTTTTACTTCCACCAAAAATAAAATAGGTTAGTGATTTCATAGAAAAATAAATATAAAATAGTTAACACATTGAACTCTATGACTCTTAAAACCTTGACACTTTTCATGTTGTTTTCATGCAAGATTTTTTGTCTATATCTCAAACATCAAAAAGAAGAAAAATCTACGGTCGTATAACAGAAAATCAATTGTCCTGAAACAAGTGATAAATAAATAATTTACTTAGATGAGAATGAAGTGGGAAATCACAGGTATGAATCTCCGAATTGTTGAAATTTCCAATGAATATCACTTGGTGCAACAATGGTCGCATATGTGTAAAGATAATCACCCGATATGTTATCAAAAGAATGGAATTTTACTATAGATTATAAGAAGTTCCTCTGGATAAGATAAAAATAATTAAAATAAACAAAAGAGGAAGTAGGGCAACCTCAAAGAAATTTCAAGAATCAGGTTTGCATTACACCTCCCTTTGTCACCCTATTCAAATTTTGGTGAAGTATCCCTTGACTCTAGACACCTTCCCATGGCATCCACAAAAAAAGGGGGGGTCACATTTTAACTCTGAAAATCTGACTAACGAATATTTGGAAAAAGGGTAAGCCCTCGCAGCTCCTCGGACTTCTACTGAACAAAAGTATGTATAAGCTAATCCTAACTCTCTTAGTTTTTTAACATGTTTAAGTGATTAGTCTTGCTCAATGAAGGCCCCTGGAAATACAAATCTCCCATAAGAATTTTCCTGCAGACTAAGATGTTTTGAAAGTCAAAAGAATACTAGTCCAGAGTAATCAAAATGAGTTAACAGACCTCCGTTGCTAAATAATAAACAAATATCACCCCGAGTATATTTTATACAAATTGATTTCCCCCACTTCATGTTTTAAAAGAAAAAATATAAGACAGATGGTGAAAGGAAATTCATAAATGATTTCCCCCATCTAGTCCAAAAAAGAGATGATGAAATGAAATTCATTAAATGATTGCCCTCATCTCAACATTTAAATGCAAAGTTACAAATTGAAGTGGTGAAAGGAAATTCAATTAAGGGAATCAGATAACTTCACCGGGGTACTGAACAGGCCCGTTGGTAGTGAAGCAATGTCTGAGATATATGTAAGGCTGTTATACATGAATTATACTATACTTTGATGATTAGTTTTCTTTTAAACTAGATCTACATCCCAAGTTCATGCGAGGCTCCTTGATTAAAAACACTGAATTTACTTCACCTTGATGCAAGCAAGATCAATAGAACCTATTAGAAATTTTAAGGTCATTTTGATTATCTTAAGGAGACATGAAACTATTTTTAGGAAGAGGAAGTCATCTATGGGCCTACACTTGAGATTAGTGAATGATTAGTTTTCAAAATCTTTCAGAGATTAAGACAAAACCTAAAATTTTCCTATATACCCCCCTTCTGAAGGTGTTTCACAAAAGTAAAAAACGACTCCATTTACCCAATAAAGGCACTTGGTCTAATGTTCTTCTCATCCTGTAAGGAGACAAGATCCCTAGTTGGAGCCTATGTTGTAACACATATATTTTTCAAATACTCCAGATATTAAAGAATTGGAAGCCGCCTACCTTTTAAATAATAAAACACTAACGATAAACCTCAAACATTGGATTTCGGGGTTTCGCAGATCTGATAGTCCAACATGTCGAAGTCCTTAATGCCCCAACATGTGAAATAGAAAAATAAAGTTAATCTTAATCATGATCGTCAAACCATTTAAGAGTGATTATCGCTAATTTAATACTTCACGCCTTCGCGAGTCGGGAGTCACGCCTAGAGCAACCTTCAAATATCCCGATATGCAAAGTCGCGAAAGAAACTCAAGATAAACCTGATTAATTATGTGAATAATGATAATTAAGAATAATTAATCGTTATCGCGACTTCACATTTCGACAGTTTTCCCTTGAATGACAACTTAAAATCCCAATACTCGAAGTCGCGAAATCTCCAAACTAATCGAAATTAATTAAAAACTTAAGCATGATTAAAGTTAATTAATCAAATCGCATTTCACAAATTTGGGGTTCATATCTCAAGACTAAGAGTGAAATAAACCGAGACTACGAGTTCCGAAAAAGGATTAAGAACTAATCATGATTAATTAAAGGTTTAAGCTGGATTAATTAATATCTTAAACAACCTTTTACCTGGTTAAACTTACGGGCGAAAATTGATTGCTTCTACGATTCTCCCAAGTCACAAAATATCAAGCATTTATGGCATTTATGAGCACAATAGATCAGAAATAAGATCTTACCTCATCTCTAGATATTTCTATCAAAAGAATTAAACGTTGTGTCAGCAAGGACCTGCGCAGACTAGAATGCTCAATATGAAAGGATCTATGTCATTACTTAAATTTCATTCTAGTTTTCCTGGAGTTTTCTTAGCGAGATAACCATTGTTTGTATTTTCATCCTCTGTGACAGGAATTATAATTTCGAGATTCTATATCATGGCTCCATGGAAAGCGCCCAAAACAGCTGGTGAAAGTTCAGGCCAAAGTTCAGATATTCTTTCTGATACCTTGCCTAGAAACATCGATGTAGTCAAAACATAGACACATGTTTTCAACACATTGCAATATGAGTTGATAAACTATCCAGACGATTCAAGCGACAATGAGAAGGAAGACTTGTATCTCAAATACAAGGTCATTTCTCAGTCGGAGATGCACAAGGTAGCTACAAGGCCACGACTTTTTCCCTATTGTGATATGATTGGATGGGCATTGGATCACGTAGATGTCCCAACCAAAACAATATTCAATTCCCAGAAGGTGGTTGTTGGGTCATTTTGGTCGGAACATCTACATGCAATGTACAAGTTGTCTCCCACATCGAAATTCACTTACAATGCCGAATTTTTAGAGGGTTTCAAACAGAAAGAATGTGAACAATTTGGAAAAAGCTTATCCGACCTGATCAAGGATTCGTACTCAAACCCTTAAAAAGTTCAAAGCTGATTCTCATGGTATATATGCAATCACTTCGTTACAACCACAGTTCATGTATATAGCGATGATGGTGTGCAGACTTTATGGGAAAGAGAATACTGCACATTTTTTTCTCCCATGGGTACTACTTATCCACTCAGTAGCAGAGGGATACTCTTTTGACTGGGCCAAAATGTTGTCAGATAGTTTGGTCGGTCAAATTACAGAATACCAGAAGCAAAAGGTGAATGGGAAAGCAACCTCATTTTTCATGTCTTCTTGCATCATGGATGCCATTTGTTACATGACACCTTTCCCATTAATGAATTGGAGCTGGACTCCAATTAACGCAGAGACTATTCGCATATACCACTCAAAAATCTAGGAAGATAAAGCCAAAGATTTCGTCTATGAGATTTTCAATTGGGTAATGGTACTAATGCATGTCGCTATTTTCGGCCATCCACCTCCCAGGATTTCATATAAAATCATGATCAATCTAGGCAGTGTGGCAGATTGGTACATTGAATAACGATCCTCTTATATTAGGGTTTTTGGCTGCTCTGTTGCCCCATATGCCCCACCGCTATTCTCACCAAACAAGCTAGTATGTCACGAAATTGCCAAGAAAACTATACTCGACGGGATAAACAAAGAGCTCAAAGGGGTTCAAAAAAGGGTATGGCCATCGTTTCCCCTACACATTGGTACATATTCTTTATTAGATTTCGACCATGCCAAAGTAGTAGCCACGACCTTAGAGGAAATGAAACTAGTAGACATTGAATTCAAGAAGCATGACCCTAATAAGGTTGTGGGTAACCACATGGAAAGTTGTGGTCTAAAAAGATACAAGCATGAAGACTCTCCTCATGACAAGATATTCCGAGGTGCGAAATTCTACTCAGAAGATTTAAGTCGGGTCTGAGCCCTGCCGGCCGAAGGGATAATTGAATTTAACAGATTTTAAAAACATCAGAAGAGTGGCCTCCCCAAATTTTTACAAGGGAAGGCGTCCACATCCACAGACATACAACAAACATAAACCAAAGGTTCAACAACTACAAGCTCTAGAAAACAAGAGAGTCAGGGGATTGCAGAAGAAACTGAGACCTCGAATCGAGAAACCGAGGTCCCAAACCAAGAAGAAACAACCCCAGAGACAGATACACTGGGTAAACAAGTCAAGGATCAAATAGAGATACCCTCAAAGGAAGTAGGAGACACATCCTTGTCTACCTTAGATGAACTGGTCATAGACGCTACCATGAAACAAACATCTACAGAAATTGGCAGTCCCATTCCATTCCTCACACCCTTACAATTTACCAAAGGGAAACCCGATGCAGGAAAAATATTCAAATAAGATCTAACACCTATCTCTATAGAAGAGCTACCTCCTAGCGATTTCTTTTTTAGAAAGAAAATAAAATTCTCGATGAAGTGAGAAATGCATCAAAGGGGAGGTACAACGACCAAAAAATACAGAATACTAATTGATAGAGAAGCCTTAGAAGAGATAGAATTCGCCGAAGAGGTAGCAAGGACATTTGGGGCTTATGAAACAACCAACCAATATTCAGTTGGGACCTTGAAAGAATGGCTCAAATAAAAAGATCTGTTAATTAACAAGTTGCAGACTCAGATAGCAGCTGTAGAGACAAATGCCAGAATGAGGCATGCAAAATCCTTGAACAAGCCAGAGCAACTGACCAACAGGAAATCAAACAGCTCAAATCCAATCTTGAGAAAATGCACCAGTCAGCTCAAATAAGCCAAACACAGATAAATCAATAAGAGGAGTTAATAAAATAGCCGCAATCTAAGTTAAATTCTACTGAGAGATAGATCATAGATATAACGGTGTTTCGAACCCAAGCCATGGAAATACAAAGCAGAATAGAGGCAACTCAATAGAGTCTGCTTGCCAAAATAGAAATCATTCAAAATCATTTTCATATGATAGATCTAGCGCTAAATAATATCACCTTAAGAACAAGAGAAGCTAAGGCGGGTCGGGGTGCTTTCCAGGAGGCTATTATAGAAACAACAAAAGAATAAATGGTCATCGCTTCCAGGTTATCTATTCCAGAGCAAACCATAGGTAACTTCCTGCTAAAAGCATGGGAGCATAATATATCAGAGAACAGAAAAATGGATAAAGAGGTGAGAGATTCTTGTGAAGAAAATTTGGCCTACTAAATAAAAAATTTCTAGATCTTGATAAGGAAGGTAGCTCTGGAACGTTGGGCAAAATCAACATAGTCAAACATTTGCTAGATATCAAGGAAAATGTGGAAAGAGACCAAGTTGAACTATCTCATATAAAACAGATCGATATTGCCCAAGTAGATAAATGGTTGATAAAACCAAACCTACAATTATTGTCTATCATCATAGAAGAAAGGCAAATTGGAGAAAGACTGCCACAACTAGAAAAGAAGTGTTACACTTTTGAAGCAAATGACCAAACTGAACCTTCCAAGTTGATATCCCAATTGGTAGAAAAGTGAATCAATTGTATTGAACAGGGGAAAGGGAACACTTCTAGAGGCCAGCAATGTAGTTGCTTATTCTACCCTATTTTGGATCTAGAGGACAAAGAGAGGAAAATGCCTTGCCAACATGAAGGAAGACAAGGAACGATGAAGTGAAGAGTTTCACCTTCTCATTTGTAACCGAAACTTTTAGAATGATAGAATTTGAAACGCTTAAATTTTGTATAAATATACATTTTGAGAAAGGATCAAGGGTTGCTTTTTGTCGATTGTAAAGGAGAAGACTCTCTTTATTGAGAATGAATACAAATGCAGACCAGAGATTCTACATCTCGTCTATTCTGAGTTATGTGTTCCCTTGTCTTTCCATCTTCCAGCATATTTTTATATATATTTCTTTGATGAATGTTTAAATCAAAATTTAGTACAACATCTAATGTGGTTATTTTTCACCTAGTAATATGATAACAAATAGATTTTCGTCTGTATTCACTATTAGTAAATACAATACATGCATGTTACTTAGATGCTATATTTTATACTTCATTGAAGGTTACATCACTCACTTTATTCTTCTATTACAAAGTAAGATTCTTCAACAATTGATGCCTTGCTTTGATTAGTAGCTTTATGTTTTTCTTTCAATTCATTGAATATTTCAAATTTAACTCAGAAGCGAGAAACAACCTCTGAGCTGTTATAATATTAATTCAATTTAAAGAACTTTCTCTTATCATTTGTATAGTGAAAGGCAAACATTGAAACTTTTTCCTCATTTCCTAATGCTTGACATTATACTTGAAGCCTTGGTATAAACTCAGGAACAACACGAAGAATAAAAGGAATCCTATCAAAATCAATCTCCCAAGAATAGTTCGGTTTTTTGGACGAAAGACAGATCCATGAAGCAATTGGTGTAGCCTAGGAATCCTTGCACAACATCAAGACCCAGAAGCAAAAAGGAGCAGTGTTAAAAATTGATATCTCCAAGGAATATGACCATGTTAGTTGGATTTTCTTGAGAATGGTACTCACTCATTTGGGCCTTGGCCTCCATTTTATAAATTGGTTCATGAGATGCATTGCTTCGATCTCTTTTGTAGTTCTCATAAATGGAGCAGACTCACCTTTCTTCCTTGCCAAGAGAGGCCTTTAGCAGGGATGCCCCCTATCCCCTCTCCTTTTTCTTCTGGTGGTAGAAGGCCTAAGTAAGGTTTTATCTAAAGAAAAAAATAACATAAAAGTTTTTGGTATTCCTCTTACCCAACTTTTCTCCCTTACTCATTTGTTGTTTGTTGATGATGTACTAATTTTCTGCAGTGATTTAAGGGGAGATGCAGAAAATTTGAGCTCCATACTAGATCTTTTTAGTAGGGCTACTGGAATGCAAATAAACCGCTCAAAATCCACCCTCTCTACTCATCTTATGGACCCATAAGAAGTTATTTTTTACAAAGGCCATTTTCCATTCATGTAAAATCCTCTTGATGAAGGACTAAAGTACCCGGGCTTTCATCTAAATCCAAATTTATACATAAAATCATATTGGAAATGGATTTTAGCAAAGCTAAAAAAAAAGGCTAAAATCCTGGAGTTTTAGGTGGCTATCCAGAGTGGGCAGGCTGATCCTTGTAAAATATGTCCTAGAGGTGATTCTAGTCTATTGAATATCTATGGCCTAGATACCAAAAGGCGCCCTAGAAAAAATAAGGAAATTATGTTTCAAATTTCTTTGGGGTGGTCAGAAGGAGAGTTTTGTGATGCCATGGATAAAATGGGATTTTATGGTCCCGAAAAAGTTTTTTTTTTGGGGGGGGGGTGTGGGGTTTAAAGAATATCCATAGTTTCTCCACTGCACTCGCTACCAAGACTAGGTGGAGACTAATATCCTCCAATAATTTGTGGTCAAAGGTATTCATCCAAAAATATATATGTCCAGATTCAATTGTGGATTGGATAAGGAGGCCAACTAGAAGTCACCAAAATGGTTCCATCACGTGGAAAGCTCTCGTAAAATCCTTTCATGTTATCAATCAAGGCCTGGTCTCGAAGGTGGGAAAATGAAATTATCTCAGAATTTGTAGGGATCCATGATCGGGCAACAATGGTCAACACATTCTCCCCCATAATTTAATTGATAGTTTTCATGAGAGAGGCTTTTTCCATCTAAACCAAATAACAGATGGGCAAAAAACTTCGATTTTGAGCCAGGGTTGAAAAGATGCTCAAGCTATGAATTTGGATGCTCATATTACTGTACCTTGGAATGATTACATTCGGGCTCTCAAGCTAGACAATATCAGAATCAAATATTAGGAAGATGAACTAGTTTGGAAACTCAGTCCCTTCAGGGTCTATTCCCCAAAAGATGGATATTTTTTCTTGATGACCAATCTCCTCCAACAAGTCCCCACCTGGTGGTGGAAGGGGACATGGAGATCCAAATGCCCTCTTAAGGAAATATTTTTTATGTGGTGCCTCTTAAGGAAAAAGGTCCCTACTTGGGATAGAACGAAATTCAGGGGATTGGAAGGGCTGAGTTGCTGCTCTCTTTGCAAGGGGGATGAGGAAACATCTCCACACATGTTCTTGGGATTCCCATTTTCAATCCAAACTTGGAGAGTTGTTTCATCCACTTTGGGTCAAACATGCTCCTGGCATGGGCCCTCTATCGAAGAGTCCTGGAGGTCTTGGTTACAGGACCATAGAAATAAAAATATCAAGGCTCTTCCTCTCCTCATTCACTATGGAATCTGGCTTGCTCAAAATGCTTCTAGTTTCAAGGAAAAGGCCTCACTTCCTGATATAATTGAAACCAAAATCCTAGCAATTCTTACACATTTTCCACAAGAGAAAGATGCTCCCCCTCCCAGGTAGGTAGTGGAGGAACAGATAAATTTCACAAGACCTTGGGATTTTTTTTATGGTACTTCCCAAGACAATGGAGACCATTGTGGGGGAGGGGGAGTCCTTCATATCTCCCCATCTCATTTCTATATTTTAAAGTGGGGATTGGGACAAGGATCAAATAATTATGTAGAACTTATGGATTTAAAGCTCATGCTCAGTTTTGTTGGGGAAAAGGGATATTAAGCCTTCAAATATTTGGAGACTCAATGGTGGTCATCAATTGGTTGAGGAAAGCTCAGTTGTGTCATAAAATAAATCTTACTTCTATCCTAGAAGAAGTATTTTTAATAGAAAATTTGTTTTCAAATCTGTCATTCAAACATGTCTACAGGGAAAGGAACATCACAATAGACATCTTATCTAATGAGGGCACTCTTATGGCTCTTGGGAAGTGGCACATCATAGAGCACTTGGATGGGAAGAGTTATGAACATTATCACATACCATTTATAGAACAAATTGGTCATCTAGGAACCAATATCTAAGTATTATTTCTCTTGTTTGTCTATGGATATTCTAGTCCGAATACAATCTATTAGATAGGTTACAGACTATCATCATTGTTTGGAGGGGTTTCCCTGGGGCATGTCCATAATTTTACATAGTCGCTACAATTTATATGATGCAGACTTTTTTGATTTCCTGCTTTGAGAAACAAACTTTTTTGTACATAAATATCAACAAAAAGGCACTCTATTGTGGAATGTGTATATCTGATTTCAGTTGCCAGTCTTGGTAGCAGACATATTTTCAAGATTAAATGCATGTCTATACATGCATTCTTCAGAATGTAAATTTTATATATTTTAATAAAATTTATGCTCTTTTCCTTTGAAAAGAAAGAAAAACATATTACAACATCAAAATTAGCTCACAATTTAATTGTGAGTCAGTGCATTCTACACATTTACCAAATATAATTAGGATCATCAAGGTCATGTCCTATGCAATTATTCCACTCACACATTATGTTTTAAAAATGTAATCCATGATTCTTATACAAATGGACTTTTCAGCCCATTGCCTATTTTTTCTAGTAGTCATTAATGTTATGGCTCCTTTCACTTGATAGAGTTTTTACACAATCCCTCCACATGGAATTGTCTCAGCATGAAACTTCCTTGTTGTCTTCCATCATCACCTGAAATGATCTCAAACCATGAGTTAGGATCAACTTCACCATTTCATAGGTTTACCCAATTCTTCGTATAGAATTATAGGCATGCATTATTATAATGCGTTTATATTATGCATTCAAATATGTACATTTGTTTTATCATGTTGCATTCACAATGTTCTTTCATGCACTTAACCACATGCATCAACATAATGTGTGTGTCTATCACTGACACACTTTACAATTTCACGTGCACATTTACTTAAAATCATCTAATTCATGATTTCTCACAATCATTCTTATGAAATATACAAAGGCAAAATCATATTTCCTTCTATTCATAACATCAGATCATTCTTGCTCATTTGATTTTTTTTTAGCATTTTACACTAGCTCTTTTAGAGAAATGGCACACAACTCCCCCTCAAGATAGTATTCCAACAAATCAAATAGACTCCCAAAATAGAGTCAGCTATGTATCCACAACATTACCTAATCCTCACAAGTACAAATCTTGCCTCACAACTCACTTATTCAAGTAGTCATACCATGCCTTTAAGCATATACACATGCACCAATACCAGTGAGCAAGTACACCACTTGCGCAATTTCCATACATATTAAATTTTAATTAATATCATATTTTTTTATGAGAACTTACAATCATTCACATGACTAGTCTCATAGGTCTGCAACAAAATTATTCTTCCCTCTTTCATGTGGCAGCAATCAACAAGAGGTCCCTCTTTCACATTTGCTATAAAGGCATCCCAAAAATCAAAATTTCAAATATGTAATTACAACATTACCCAAGGAAGCAAGATACCAATTCCTATCTCTCTTCATACCTCAAATCAATTTTGGTCAACATACTTTTACTAGGGGAATCGTTTCCTAAATTTCCTCTCACTATTACTTGAGCATATCAAGCTGTACCTATATGATTATCATCCCTCTTTAGATGCTATTTGATCTAGTGGTATTCTAGGAATTCCCAAGCACTTCATTTGCAAGGCTTTGGATCAACACCAACATAGTTACTGACTTAATGAGAACTATGACCTCAAAACTAGAACTTTGGTCCAAAACCCCCATATTTTTGCATAAAAACATCAAAATCAACCCCCAAATAAAAAATTGGTGCTACCGGTAGCACCATTTTTTTAAACGGGGTCGAAATTACAACCTTTCAAACATGGCCTTCAAAACTCAGACCATAGCTCATAAAAATCTTAAAATGAACACCTAAAAAAAATATGTTTTCGATTTTTTTTTCTTTTCAAAACGTTAAAATTTGAGATAATTTGAAATCGTATTTTTATCACTTGGTACCATTAAAACCAAAACCTCAAAATCAACCATCAAATTGAAAAGTACTGCTACCGGTAGCACCCATTCTAAAATTGGGGTATGAAAATGACACATTTTTATAAAGTAGTAAAAGAACTCATCATTACTATAAACAAAATCATAAAATCAACCCTTAAATGTTTAATTTTTAAATCTTATTATCACTCAAAGCACAAGGTAATACATAATGCCATGAAAATATCACAATATACTTTAAAAATTCATGGCCACTTTTTAATAATTTTTGTACTTACAATAAAAAAAAGTAAATACAAGTTACATTGAATGAAACATAAATAATTTCTTAAAAGTATTGTTATATTGTCCATATTTAAAACATATGAGCTAACAAATTTTATTATATTACCCATAATAAAAAACATATCATTCATAAAACATAACAAAAGATTCATAACTTCATGTAAGATCATATGTATGTTCAATGCTCCGTTCTAGTTACCATACAAACATCATATGGATAAAAAATGCATAAAATGTTTAATACACTTATTCATATTGACTCATGGTTTCTGAAATACCATTAGAGGCTACATTGTCTTCATATGAATGATTGGATGAAGATGTAGATGATCCATACTCTTCTTTATTGTCGATGAATGCACCATCTAAGTCTACATGCATGCCCAACATTTTAGATGTCAAATGCCTTTTAGATCTACGACTAGGTTCAACAGACTCCCATCTTTTATTTATTTCTTGTGGCAGCAACCTCTTGATAATCTATGTTGTCTTGGAGCGAAGAGTTCCTCTCATTGTCAAATTGAAGTCATATACAAGTATGTCAACATCATCTAATTTTAAGAGGTGAGTGCGATGACGAGTTCTATTTTGACCCTTTCTTTTTCTCTTTCTATTGACATGTTTCTCAACCACCATCTCTGGAATGTACACACTATTAGCGTCAAAAGTCACTCCTGGATTGCTTGCAGGAGCAGAGCCCAACGCCCATCAGTTTTATGTCACGATAGTTTTTAACGGGTGATCAAATGGTTAGAGGCTCGGAAAGATATCACTCTAACTCAGGGACTGGGTCTGGTATGTAAAGAACAAAGGAGGTCTTGATCTAACTTCAGTCAATGGGTTGATTGTAAAATGGGTAGGTGGAAGACTTAGTGAGAGGAGTGAGCAAAACTTCCTCGGGCAACAGGCCTTTCAACAGTTTGCAGAAGAAAAACTATAAATGTAAGATCCTCTTGGTTCAGAGTTTCGGGTAACTGAAGGGGTGACTTGACTGGATCCTCCAATTCCAAGTCATTCAGCGTTGAGAAAATCACAAGACCAATTAGAGACAATGCAGATGTTACAGTGATCCAACCTACATCATCCTATAACAGCTACAACTCGACTGGATCCTCCAATTCTGAGCTGTTCTAATACAGTATGAACAAAGACATGGAAAGAAGCTGACATTCATAAGGAAAGAAGTCTCAGATGTTAATACATAACTATAATAACCAGTGCTTCGTTAAAGCTTTTATAATCGGGAGCCTTGCTCAACCATCGATCACTACAAAATACAAAGACTGAGTCTATATACTCAGAAAAATTCGCCTTACAGTGGCGTGCTTAGTCATCCAAGGCTTGATGTCCCTTTGGCCAAATTCGGACGGATATTTTTTGTCAGACGCCACCTTAACTGCGCATGGCTCCTGTAAGGGGAGTAGCTGAGCCATTAAATGCCGAGTTGGCGTGTGCAAACCTCTCTGGCTAGTCGAGGACTTGACATGGCTTCTTTGGAAAAATTTGGTACACATGACCCTCTCGAGTAGACAGCTTGCCAGATCCTCCATACCTTACACTTGATGAATGAGGAGAGGTTTCAACCACCCCTTCTCACCTTCATTTACTCCAGGAAAAAACTAGGATTGAGGTCGAATCGGATGGCACCTGGAGATCGCGATGATCCTTTCGACGACTAGACTCGACGCCTTTGGCCCCTTTTGCACTGCTCCTTTTATATCCCAAGTGACCACGGGCTGTGACACTACGTTTATTCTCAAAGGTGCTTTCGACGTTCGTGAATAGGAAGGAGCTAATCCTTGCTTATCACAGTCACGATGAGCGAAACGTCGAGATGGCTTAAATGGGCGCCACGCGTCCCTCCCAGATATGATGGTCCTGAACTCACTCGGCGATGCTGTGGGCCCCGGGTCCTGGACGCTCTTGGCACCTCATGCCTCGAGAATATGACGGAGCTGCTCCTTGCGCTTCGAAGTCGCGATGGGAGAAAAGGTGAGGAGCCTAATCGCGCGCCAGGTGTCTCCTTTAGATGGACGGCTGAGACTACTCCATGATACTGTGGGCCCGACTCTGGGCGCTTTCGGTGCTTCGGGGTTTGGGGTTTTGAGATGTAGAACGACATAGAACCCTCACCCTTTGAACTCCCGATTGCCGAAAAGCTGACATGACTAGATCTCACGCCACACGTCCTTTGGATGGACGGCTGCTATCCTTTCCTGCATACAATATGGGCGTTATCCATTGCACTAATCTCGGCGCAACTCCGCTAACCGCGATTTCCCACCAACCATCGATCTGCTCTTATGGATGAATCTGGACCGTTGACAATATAATTTCACCCGCTTACTCGCTTGGAAGCTTGAAACGATATTTTTCGTGCCGCGCTCGGGTGCTTCTCATGCAACTTGCAGACTTGAATACTCTTGTGCCCAGGAAAAGAAATGTTACTAACATTAGGCTCCATGGGGGATAGAGTCATCCCTATGATGCTCTAAGGACTCATTTTGCAACTCCAGTGCCTTGCTATTGGGCTATGGGGTCATTTATTTAAAACTTAAAGGTGGAAAGAAAAACAATATTTACAACCGCAAAATAGCCATGTGCGGCTCACGAGAAAAATCTTTTTAGGAAATGCCCATTCACAGGGCCATTGAAAACTTCTTGATCCTTCAAATCCCGTACCCTGTAGGTGTTATTCGAGAATACTTCGGATACTTTGAAAGGCCTGATCCACAGGGCTTCGAATTTTCTGTGCGTGCCTTTAGCTTGTTTAGAAGCATCCCATTTCAGTACCAGGTATCCTATATGAAACTCTTCCTTCTTGGCCTTCTTATCAAAAACCTACTTGATTCATTGTTGATGGTCCTGAATTCTGCCCATTACCTGCTCCCTGGCCTGCTGGACTTCCACTAGCTGATGAATTCTTTTGATCATGTCATCAGGCTCCTCATGATGATCCTGGAGGAATTTTGCTACAGGAATGGCTAAATGAGAAGGAAAAATAGCCTCTGTTCCATAGACTAATTGGAAAGGAGAGATGCCTATAGATCTCTTCGTGGTCACTCGATCGACCCATAGAGAAAATTTCAATATTGAATGCTAGGCCTTCTTGTTGTCTTCCAACAGTCTTTTGATGATCCTTATCAGGCTTTTGTTGGAGGACTCTGCTAAACCATTGCCCTGAGGATAGTATGGGGTGGAGTGAATCAGTTTGATCCCGAATTGCTCACAAAACTTGGCTAGTGGCTCAGCCCTGAAAGAGGCTGCGTTATCAGTGACAATCTTACTTGGGCAGCCGAATCTTATGATGAGGTCTTCTAGGAATCCAATGATTACATTGTGGGAAGCACTCCTGGTAGGGATAGATTCAATCCACTTGGTGAAGAAATTGGTAGTAGTCAGGATCCATTTGTGTTTCCCACTAGAAGCGGGGTGAATTTCTCCAATGAAATCTAGGCCCCATTGCTGGAAAGGTCCTAAAACAACCACATGATTTAACGACAAAGACTTGAGCTGTTGTTTTCTTGCAAATCTTTGAAATTTGATGCAAGCTCTGACCCTTCTACAGACATCAGTGAATATGGTGGGCCAGTAGTATCCAGCTCTGAGGATTTTGTAGGCTGTGGTTTTCCAGAAATGATGCCCTCCACATAGGCTTTCGTGAAATTCAGCCATGATCCTGTCAGCCTCTTGCAGATCTACACATTTCAAAAGCAACCCCAAGGGTTCTTTCCAATATAAAACTTGATTGATAAGGCAATATCTGACTGCTTTGAGCTTCAGAGCTTTTGCCTCGCTTCTTTGCAGGCCATCTGGAGGCTGCAACTCTTGTAGAAAATATATGACATCCTTATACCAGGGACATCAATCCAATGAGGGCTCCCTTTGAGGGTCTATTTTAGACAACCGACCCTGCTGAATTCCTAAGCATTCATTGATGAAACTTACCCCCAAAGCTTGGCAATTGGCTTCAGCCAACAACTTGGCTAAACCTTGACCTTTGATCAATTTGGTAGGCTTTATTTCCAGGTCAAACTCCAGAATCTTGGCTATCCACTTACTCCTCCTCTCGTCTATGTCAGGCTGAATAAGAATGTCTTTAACAACAGCTGAGGGGACATAAGAGATTATTTTTTATTGCATGAAATAGATTCTAAATGCCTTGAGAGCCTTCACCAGGGCATAGGCTTGCTTCTCCATAGTGTCATACCTGACTTTGGCATCCCTCAATGCTCGGCTAAAATAGGCAATAGGTTGCTCTAGCCCAACCTTGTTTGTCTGTAATAAAACATTGGCCACCGTGTCAAGTGAGGAAAAGGAGAAAATAAGGAAATCCTTTGAGTAATCGGGACTGATAAGAACAGGGGCTTTAGTCAGGGCCTTCTTTATTTTCTCAAAGGAATTTCACGATTCATAAGTCCACCTCACTTCATTTCCCTTCCTTAACATGGCTGTTATAAGTTTTACCTCCTCAGCAAAGTTAGGCACAAACCTTCTCAGAAAATTAATCTTACCAAGGAAAGATTGGACCTCCTTCTTGGACCTCGAGATTGATAAGGCTTGTATTGCCTCAACTTTTCTAGGATCAATCTTGACTCCTTCCGCTGATACTATGTGGCCTAGTAACTTTCCCTCATGCATGGCGAACAAAGATTTCTTGGGGTTTAATGAAATGCCAAAACTCCCGCATTTCAGGAAAACCTTCCTGAGATGACAACAATGTTCTTTATCAGATTTTAAAAATATTGTGATGTCATCCAGATAGACGACCACAAATTTATCCTTTTCCCCAATAAAAGTTATGTCCATGGCACATTGAAATGTCGCCCCTGCATTCATCAATCCAAAAGGCATTTTGGCATACGTGAATGTGCCCCATTGAGTGGTAAATGCCGTCTTTTCCCTGTCCTCAGGCAGAACAAAGATTTGGTTGTAGCCAGAGAAACCATTGATCATGGAAATCCTGGATGCTCCTGTTACCCTCTACAGTATGTGTTCCATATTTGGTAAGGGGTAGTTATCCTTTCGTGAGCTCCTGTTCAAGTTTCTGAAGTCTACATAGAGTCTGATTTCTCAATTCTTTTTTCTTACTGATACCAAATTGGCCACCCATTTTGAATATCTCAGTGGTACGATGATCTGGGCCTGTAGAAACTTCTTCACTTCCCTCTCCATGATAGGAAACAACATAGGATTGATCTATCTTAGCTTCTGCCTGAATGGTTTTGCTTCCTTTTTCAACAAGATTTTATGCTCGATGATAGAAGTGTCATATGTTTTGAGATCTCCATAGGTCTAGGCGAAAACATCAGCAAATTCCCTCAAAAGTCCAGCATATTCAGACCTTTTCTCCTTTGTCACAATTTGACAAACTTGGGCTCACTCTTAGTGCCAATGTTGCACTGAATTGTATCAGCATCATCTTCTGAGATCTCTCCTTTTAATGCCACATCATTTCTATCAAAAAGTATTTCCAAAGGAACCAGTACCCTTGGAATATGATTGTTGGGTAGCTGCATGATGTTACGCTCTGCAATCTTATTCAGAAAATTACCCCCATCAAGCTTTTCTTCAGAGACAGAGTCTTGGTCAATATGCATCTATGAAAATTCTTCAACGGTCTCCAAGAATCTTTTGACTTCAAGATCATCCTCGAACACCTTCCAATGCTTGACATTGTCAGGTATGGAGGGCCTGTATTTTACTTCTACCTCGTATCTAAATTTGGGTGGCAAGGGCACTTTGAAATTACTTGCTGATGTAGCCAAGGAATATTCCACTGTATTCTTCTCTCTTGGGATGAAAGAAATGTTAAATGCTGAGAAGAAACTATCAATTAGGTCCCATACCTCATTTTTGTAACTCTTGAGTCGAGGATTCTTAGCCTGATAAGCATTTCTGATCTGTTGGACCACCAACTCTGCATCTCCAAACACTGCTACCTCCTGAATTCCCATTTTCTTTGCAGCTCTTAATCCTAGAACAAGAGCTTCATACTCTGCCACATTGTGGGTAGCTTCAAATTCTAGCATGTACGAAAGAGACATGGTTTACTGAGCAGGTGATATAAAAAATACCCCAGCACCAGTGCCTTCCCTGGAAGAGGCTCCATCAAAAAACATTTTCTAGACGGGGGAGATGGGGGAAGAAAATTCATGAGGAGTGGTGGGCTGCTTTATGAGTTTAAGAGGAGGCTCGGGAGCATGAGTGAGTTGTAGTAAACTGGAACCTAAATCAATGTCCAAGGCAAAAATGGGATGGTTGGTAGGATTGGCTTCATCACTGATTATATAGGCCAATTGGGCTTCCCTGTATAGCCTTCTATGTTCTCCTCCAAACACTGGGATAGTAGCATATGTGAGGTCCATCTGCAAAGTTCCCCCCAGTATTTTTATCCAAGATCTTGATAACAACATACCGAACTTGGGGGGGACATCAACCACTACAACATCCATGACCACACTTTTCATGGGCAATTGAAACAAGGTCACGACCAGATCTTTGATGACTCCTAGACATTGAACTTTCTTGGAGTCAAAGGAATAGAGGTCATGGTAGGCTCAGGTGACTTCTAGCCCTAACTCTTCCATGACAGTCTTGGGCATGAGGTTGTGAGAAGCCCCTGAATCCATCAAGCAGTTGTGCAGTACCTTGTCATGTATGTTTAAGGAAGTGTAGAAGGGAGGGGATGAGTCATTCCTGTCTTCTACCATAGGACCTAGAATAACTCATTTCATCTTGCAAATTGATGGAGTCTGTGGGAAGGCATGGGACCTTAGATTGTAAAATCTCAGAGAAGCGTTTCTTGAACCCTTCATGTTTAATCAATTCGGTTCGGGGCACATGGATTCTGATCTTTTGAATTTCATGCTTGAAATTAAAAGAAGATGCAAGCTTTGGAATTTCTCTTATTTCAGGGACATGACTCTGGACTATGGGAGAGAGGGGTTGGGGCTTCTTACCTCTATGATTGTCCGCTACTTCATTAGCAGGTTTCTTTGTTCTAGTGGACTGCTCAGAAACATCAAGTGCTACTGTCCTTTTCTTAGACCTCAGATCATACCTGCCTTGGCTGCCACTAGTCTTGTCTCCCTTGCACAGTTCATTTAGCTGACTGTCCATGAGAGACTCCTCATATGCTGATTGAGTGAAATGAGGAAAAGGAGGAGTGTTCCCGAAGCAATGGATTTCAGGATCAAGCTCATCTATTTCCCCTTCTTCTTCCTCAGCCATAAAATTGTTTTGAAAAGGGGCCTGAATTTTCTGGTCTTCTCTGTCTCTTCCCCTCTCTCTTTGCACAGTCAGGGAAACAACATTGTTTGGCCTCCTGAAACCTCCTTTGTTTTCGAAGTTTTGAGGGCCCTTGTATGCTTGCCTCCCCTCCACCTTCATTCGCTCCATCTCTGCAGACAAAGACTTTACCATCTTGGTTAGTTCATCCACTTGAAGGTGGGGCACCGATGGGCTAGAAGTCGAGGCTTCAGATCTTCCCTTTCTCCTGTCTACATCGGCCTTGTTCCTCAATATATCCGCTGCTAATACATTAGATTCCACCTCTATAGATGCATATTGCATTTGAGCTAAGGAGGTGGCTCTTATTTCTCTCAATAAAAGATAGAAATTGGGACCAAACGCACTAGCATAAGAAATCTTGGCCGAGGCTTCTGAGGGTTTTATTTCAGTAGGAATTTTATTATACATCTTATTGAATCTTTTGGAGAAGTCAGAGACAGACTCTCCTTCCATCTTCTTTAAAGACCCGAACTCTGTCATGTAATACATGAAATCCTTCCTATCTCCCCATTGCCTCAGGAAATCACTATCCAGAGCTTCGATCCCAACAATAGATTTGGGGGCCAATCCTCTAAAACACTTCCTCACCTCACTATCCAGGCTCTAGACGAAGACTCTCATCCAGACATCTTCATTTTCAATGTTTAGGTTGTCTGCATAACTGTAGAAAGAATCCAGGTGCTCTTCCGCAGTTATGTCCCCTTCCCCAGTGAACTTGGGCATATATTTCAAGTAATCTCCAGCAGGGAGAGGATTCACAGGATGGGGTAGGATTAAGAGAGCATATCTGGAAACAACTATGACGTCCATTCCATTTAGAGGGGGATTAACACCAACCATAGGAATATTATGTGGAGGAGAACTTGGAGGAGAAGGAGTTCGTGAAGGGGCTACTGGGAATGAATCTCGAAGTGGAATGGGAAACAAAAGGGGATTTAAGGAGAAGTCTAACGGGCTTAAGTCAGCAGATGCTCCTCTTTGTGTAGGAGTGGTAACAGTAGCAAGAGGAGGAGTGGTAAAGATAGGAGTGGGGAAATCTTTAGCGGTCCTGGGTCTATGCCAAAGTACAACTTCAAAGGAGAGGGGAGTGACAAGGGTTTCTCCCTCCAATCCCAGACTGGGAGGGGAAAACTCAACAGGAACACTCTCGAAATTCAGGACATGGGAAACCTCAGAAAAAGGTATGTTAAGAATTTGAGGAGGAGAAAATGGAGTTCCTACAGAAGGAGATGGCAGATTACCTGGTTCAGCGATGGAAGTTCCTTATTCAGAGGCCTTTCCCTTTCTGAGAACCACCTCAGGATCAGTTTTAGGTGTATATAGAGGCAGCTGTGGATGGGAACGCGTGTGTCTGCCTCTGAAAGCCACAATTAACACGACATGTTCGCCACAGTGGATTCATCACAATGGAGTCACCAGGTGCACAGTAGCAATATTTAAAGGCTCTGATACCTGATGCACCTTCAGAATCAGAGGTTCAATGTCGTTCAATCTCGAGGAAAATTTGCCACTTCGTCCCCGGCAACAACGCCATAAATGTTAGCATCAAAAGTCACTCCTGGATTGATTGCAGGAGCAGAGCCCCACGCCCATCAGTTTTATGTCACGATAGTTTTTAATGGGTGATCAAATGGTTAGAGGCTCAGGGAGATATCACTCTAACTCAAGGACTGGTTCTGGTATGTAAAGAACAAAGGAGGTCTTGATCTAACTTCAGTCAGTGGGTTGATTGTAAAATGGGCAGGTGGAAGACTTAGTGAGAGGAGTGAGCAAAACTACCTTGGGCAACAGGCCTTTCAGTAGTTTGCAGAAGAAAAACTCTAAATGCAAGATCCTCTTGGTTCAGAGTTTCGGGTAATTGAAGGGGTGACTTGACTGGATCCTCCGATTCCAAGTCATTCAGCGTTGAGAAAATCACAAGACCGATTAGAGACAATGCAGTTGTTACAGTGATCCAACCTACATCATCCTATAACAACTACAACTCGACTGGATCCTCCAATTTCGAGCTGTTCTAATACAGTATGAACAAAGACATGGAAAGAAGCTGACATTCATAAGGCAAGAAGTCTCAGATGTTAATACATAACTAGAATAACCAGTGCTTCATTAAAGATTTTACAATCGGGAGCCTTGCTCAACCATCGATCACTACAAAATACAAAGACTGAGTCTATATACTCAAAAAAATTCACCTAACAGAGGCGTGCTTAGTCATCCAAGGCTTGATGTCCCTTCAGCCAAATTCGGACGGATATTTTTCGTCAGACGCCACCTTAACTGTGCATGGCTCCTACAAGGGGAGTAGCTGAGCCATTAAATGCCGAGTTGGCATGTGCAGACCTCTCTGGCTAGTCGAGGACTCGGCATGGCTTCTTTGGAAAAATTTGGTACACAGGACCCTCTCGAGCAGACAACTTGCTAGACCCTCCATACCTTACACTTAATAAATGAGGAGAGGTTTCAACCACCCCTTCTCACTTTCATTTACTCCAGGCGAAATCTAGGATTGAGGTCGAATCGGATGGCACCTGGAGATCGCGATGATCCTTTTGGTGACTAGAATCGATGCCTTTGGCCCCTTTTGCACTATCCTTTTATTTCTCAAGTGACCATGGGCTGTGACCCTGCGTTTATTCTCAAAGGCACTTTCGGTGTTCGTGAATAGGAAGGAGCTGATCCTTGCTTATCACAGTTGCGATGAGAGAAACGCCGATATGGATTAATTGGGCGCCACACATCCCTCTTAGATCTGACGGTCTTGAACTCACTCGACGATGTTGTGGGCCTCGGGTCCTGGATGCTCTTGGCACCTCGCGTCTCAGGAATATGATGGAGCTAGTCCTTGCACTTCGAAGTCGCGATGGGCGAAAAGGCGAGGAGCCTAATCGTGCGCCAGGTGTGCCCTTTAGATGGATGGATGAGACTGCTCCGTGATACTGCAGGCCTGACTCTGGGTACTTTCGGCGCTTTGGGGTTTTGGGTTTCGAGATGTAGAACGACATAGAACCCTCACCCTTCGAACTCCTGACTGCCGAAAAGCTGACGTGACTAGATCTCGTGCCACACGTCCTTTGGATGGACGGCTGCTATCCTTTCCTGCATACAATATGGGCGCTATCCATTGTGCTAATCTCAGCGCAACTCTGCTAACCACGATTTCCTGCCAACTGTTGATCTGCTCTTATGGATGAATCTGGACTGTCGACAATATAATTTCACCCGCTTACTCGCTTGGAAGCTTGAAACGAGATTTTTCATGCCGCGCTCGAGCACTTCTCATGCAACTTGCAGACTTGAATACTCTTGTGCCCAGGACAAGAAATGTTACTAACACACACCATTGAATGGGTGTGTACTTTTTGCATACCAATGCATTTCAATTGCAATAACATCATCATTTTCTTTCTCAATATTTATAACCTTTCCAATCCAGAATGGATAACCATGTGGATCTTGAGTCGCTAAAACTACAATCATGCTACCCTCCTTAATATCTTGTGTAAACTCAATAGCACCTTGAGATTCTTGTTGAACCTCAACAAAGTTTGTTTCTTCACATTCATTTGGAATATTTTGTGGCCAATGAAATGGAGTCTTCAACGTTGTATCTTCATTTGTTGAGCTTGAAATTATAACACTTTGACTATTGAAAAAAGACTCCCGCCAAACAGAATCAACAACATCAAAGTACTCATATGTATCCTTAATGGAATTTTTTATTTCTTCCTGGAATTCAGAATAATCTACATCTCTATTACGCCTCCGTGCATTATGGATTTCAACAACTAATTGTAAAAATAATAACTTTGATGCAAATTGGACGATCTGGAATGAACTTAAAAAATGATAAACTTGATGAAGGCCCCCATTTTGTAGTAGTTGAATACTGCTTTCCCCATACAAGTGTTTTCCCATCAATTTTTTTGAAACAAAATTGATGTTGGAAGCTAATGTCATTAAGTTGATCAATACATTTTTATTCACGATGTGATCCCTGAATAAATCTTTGAATGTTAACAGTTTCTTCTAATATATGAAAAGCAGGCTCTGGAATGTATGCTTTCTTAATACATTCAATCAATGATGGTAGAATTCCAACATGTTTCCTCTTCAATGTTACTGAAACATGACTGAACATTTTATCAATATGATCATGAGTGTGTCCAACAAGAAGGAAACCAACTTTCACCTTTTTAAATATTCCCATTTCAACAAGCATGCTTAGATATCCAAACACAATTTGATTTTTATTTTCACGACTAGTGTTGTCCAACTGTATATAAAGAACTTGAGGAAGATTTTCAGTCCAGTGAGTGAGAACATCATGAATTATGGTGATGGTCAGATTTGCATCATTATGAATATTTGGAGCTCTGAAGTAAACCCCTGGACACAT
>JASDQU010242579.1:84158-103518 GCA_032191745.1 Picea mariana | reverse complement strand
TAGTCAAAATCAGGTGTTTCGGGTAACAACATCATAAATTCTTCATAACATATCCAAATGAAGTGAGACCAATTGTTTTAGTTAGATTACAGTCTATAGTATTCTGTATAACAGTTTCAAATTGATTCAACAAATATTCCATGCGAGGCACACTCTACAAGGTCGCTCTCTAGAATAAGCCAGAATTCAGCAAGGTATGCCATTTTTGCTATAACTCCTTTTCTGAGAGGTTCCAAGTAGTGAAACTTGGAGGAATTGCATTAAAATAACATTGTGTATTAGTTTCATATCTTTATACATTACAGGTTCAAAGTTATGATTACTTCAAGTTAGGGTTGTTGACTAATCCAAAACTAGTCATGGTTGAGACAAGCAGTTGATGAGTTGGCACATANTTATGGTACAGGTTGGTTACAGGTTGTTTGGCACAGGTTGGTGCATGGTTGATGCTCTTGTTTATGGTACAGATTGATATCTGTTGAGGATTGTTGTCTGATCTCAGTTGGTGTTGAGAATGTAAGATGAGTCTTGCATATAGAGCTGGTGCTCTTGTAGAGTTGTACTCTATTCAGTTGTTGCTGAAAAAACCCCCGGATTGAAGTCCATAATAAAAAGAAAAATTATACATACATCTTGTGTTCCTTGTGGAGATGATTTGTTGATGATATATTGTTGATATATGTTGATAATATGTATTCACATCTAACTAATTATTAATGAAAACAATGAGTAATGAGTAAATGTCAAATGCTAACTAATGAGTTTTGTGTAAGAGGGAATTTTTGGAAAAAAGATCCCCACACTCATTCACCGCCCCCTCTAAGTGTGGTAGGTGTGTCCAACAATATCATCTCATGATAACTACACGTGTATGATACAAGATAACAGGGGATTATTAAAGTGGGAATGATTGAGGAAATAATGGCTTATGTTGGAATACTAGAGCCTACAATTTCATATCCTTAATGAGGATTTGTTAATGAGATGACACTCTCCTTGTGTGTGAAAGCCTTGGCAAGATGGATCACTGAAGGAATGCATATCAGTGAAGGTATGCCTGAGCTTGAAAGGGTGAGTGAAACAAGGAAGAGGCAACATACAAATGTCATAGTGATATGAATTCTTATTGAAGCAACTCTATGGAATAGAGAAAATAACTTATAGTTGAAGTATGAATATAACATTAGAAAGATAACAAGTTTCAATAGAAAAAGGCATGAAACCTTTTGAAGGATTTTGGAATGTACCTTGTATAGAATGCACTGAGGAAAATGCATAAATAAGGGGGAGGGGAATGTAATATCCCCAAATTGACCCCAGTTGAAATTGTATATATAGGCTGGTGATCCAAATGCTAAAAAGGATAGCAGACCTATCCTGTGTATTATATAATCACATTTGGATATTAATAAAATCACCCCAATGTTGCAGATCGAACGAACAAAAGAGTAAGGGGATAAACTCCACTAATAAGGGAAAGGGGGCTAATATTCTAGGAAAGGGGATAAGCCTAGGTGGCTTAATCCAAGAGAATGTTTTACTAATAGTTTTCTAAAAACTTGATGTATGTGATACATCAATTTATCCCAAGTTCCCAAAGAAAGGGAACATACCACCAAGTGGGTGCAAGATAGATATATGAGGTGACATGTCTCATCTCATGAGCATGCAATTATAATGGGGAAACTTAGTGCAATTTTCTCATGCTATCTACCATTCTCATGAGGGGGGAGGAGGATGGTTGTTGTTCGACCCTACTTCCATCTATCACACATGCCCTGCTGCTATCCATCACCATATTGGAGGACTAGAAGCTTTATGTAACAAGTGTTTTCTTGTAGGTTTGAATTGAAGAGGTTGGTTGTGAGGCCCGTGGGTAGTCAAAGAGGCAGGTTTTCAGATGTGTAAGCCTTCTCTCTAGGTGGGAGAAGTGTTGTCGAAGAGGCGGGTTGTCAGGCCTATAAATATTCTCTCCAGGTGAGAGAATTATTGGGAATTGATTTCCCAAAGTGCCAATTGCAGCTACAGGGCTCAAAGACTTCTTGTTTGGCTTGTTGTTGAATCCCAGAAGGGAAGTGGGGCAGTCGACGGGGATGAATCCATGGGTGGTACAAGCATGTGGGGAAATTTGATACTATAGTAGGCTGGAGTTGACACTTAAATCTGAGCATTACTATTGTTAGCAAACTCATTTTGCGATAGGAATCCATTTTTCCCAAGTGGAGTTTAAGCCTAGCTTGGGGGCGACCTGTTGTCAATTTATTGGCCACAAAGTCTAAGGTTAGGAGGAAAGTCAGAGGTCTGCATGTAGTTGGTGGACTGTTTATACTAGATAAGTGTCTACCATGTGTTTGTTAAAATTATTGTGCAATTATTATGCGTTGTTGTTGTGGATAATTGTTAATTCTTGACTTTCTTCATTATATTTATTGTTAGAATTGCTCAAGATATGTAATTAAGTATTTTCTGTCATTAATTTTTACTGTTGTAATTATCCTTGATCATTTTGGCTAATAGATTTGTCCAACACTGCATATCTATCGTTGTATTACTTAGAAAGCGTAAATTACATGTTTTGTACATTTTCACTTGCTCATACATACATACATACATACATACATACATACATACATATATACATATACATATACATATACATATACATATACATATACATATACATATACATATACATATACATATACATATACATATACATATATTGTGGGTATTTTCCCATCTCTTCTCACATGCATAGCTTTTCTATTAAGCAAACAATAATAGAGTGGAATTTGGTAGCTCGGGGTTGGAAATGCCTCTGCTCTGGAGTGGACCATTCATTGGGAGAAATTTCCCTATGTAATTGTGAATAAAGCATACCTTAATTGATTGAAAGAAGAATTGTGGAATTTTGGGAGGTTTGTTAAGCCTCAGGAAATTTTTGGGAAGGATTTTTGACTTGCTAAGTCATGGGTTAGACTGTTTAATCTGGGAAAAAACCTGAGTTTTGCCTTGGATTAATTGCAACCATCAATTTCAACAAAATGAAATAATATTGGTCATTGGTAGGGATCCCTCACATATGAGAGATCGCAAAGGATCAAATCATTGAAAATCATTGGATCCATCGAAGGATGGATCTATGTGATCGTCACCGTTGATCACAGGGAAGCAATCAGAGTTAGTTGATCATAGTGGTCGAGGTGTAAGAAATCCGATGGTAAGAAACCTAGGGGACATATTGATCATAGATCGGGTAGAGTCTGAGAAGAAACCATAGCCATTGGATTATTCCATCGAGGAATTATAACCATGGGATTAAAGCCATTTGTGCAGGAACCATAGAGTTAGGGATTGAATGTTTATTGTTGATCAACAATCCACATTGATACTACATACTTAAAGTGCTCGAGTTTAAGATTAAAGGTAACCCTGAAAGTGGTTATTTAAATACCACCAAGGGACTCGTAGTGGTGTTTAAAGGCACAATGCAACCCTCAAGAATGGTGTAGAAACCACACTCGACACCCACACTACAATATAGGGAAATACCTCTTAAGAAAAGTTGTATTATATAGTGGTTTGACACCTAAATATGTAAAGTGGGCACGTGTCTATAGTTGATTGGCCGTTGGATTGAGTGTGGGCTATGTTGGGATTTAGTCCTTTGCTTTTAGCTTTAGCTCTTGGATCTAAGGGTTGAGAGATATCAACCATTCATCAGAGGTAGGTCCTCGTAGTAGTTGTGGTAAAGCTACTCTGATGGAAAGGGTTCGAGGGAGAATCATGGTCATCGATCAGTGATCAACCAAGACATGATCTCGTCCATTCATCAAAGGTAGGGTCATCGAAGTATCCTTGATTAAGGTACTTCGATGGGGAAGATCCAAGAAGTGATTGTAGCTGTAGATCAAATAGGGACTGAGATGAAATATTCACCATATATCTTGATGGTCCTTTGGGATGAGACCAGGAGGAAGGTGACGTCATGCTGAAGAGGATGATGACACCCCACCAATGCATAGAGAATAAGTTTCAACACCTAGAGGGATGTACCGAGTGCTCATTGATGACATGTATGCCATGTCAGTTCACGTGGAGGGTCCACATGTCAGGTGGAAGTTGTGCCATGTGGCAGGGCGTTCTATCACTTGAGAGATGAAAGGTGATGTGGCACAAGTGCCACATGTCAAGCTAGGTGGAAAAAATTAGGTAGGGACACATGTCTCGGGTGCCAACTCAGATTCCATGTAAGATATCGTTTAAACGAGTCTAGATAGGAGTGACATCGTGATGATGCAAAGTGACAACGTGTTCTAAGGAGAACAAGTAGCATCCTATGAATGGAAATAAGGGTCGAGTATGGAAAGGGTCAAGTATGGAATCCTTTTGGATATATACCTTGGGGACAAGTGTATAAACCTTATCCTTGGATCTATCGATGATAGATCTCAGTCCTCCAACAGAGGGGGATGGTCAGAGTGGGATGCAAAGTCAGAAGAGGAAGTAATATGATAGGATTACTCCGAGGATTGATCTAGACCATTGATCAAAGGGTGTCCATGATGCACTAAAATCATCGATTAGTAGGGGTTCGCAAGATAAGTATGAAGGTTGTGTGTGAGGGGTGTTATCCGTCATGCAGATTGGAGGCTTTGGTAAAATCAGAGTCATTGATTTTCAGTTCACCAGGACTATTCCATCTATCGGGATGGATGCTTTCAGACCCAACTATCGGAGTATGCAGAGTAGCCCAAAGTGGAAGCACTCAGAAGGGAAGCATTCTGATATTCATAAAGAATGTTGTTTGGAGGTTCGAGGAGAGAGGACATGGGTCCAATGAGTGATGTGGAAATTTCCACATCAGCTTCCATGATTGTACTGCATTTATGCCATGTCAGGTGGCACATGTGGCAGAAAATCACATGGTTTCCATGTGGCGTTGAGGTGGACTTGTTGTAGGATAGCCAAAAACCTTGGAGGGTTGTAACTTTTGATCCAGAGATCTAAATAGAGCATGGTTGCAGTCATTGGAAATCTCTCAATGACCATACTTAATTTATAAGGTTTAATTGGAGAGAAGAAGTAGTTGGAAAAAAAAAAAAAACATTTGACACCCTATCCCTTCGAAAGTACTTAAGGGATTGGTTATGTTACAACATAAACACTTGAGACACAACAAAGAATATAAATTATTTTATAAATGATAGAAAAAAGAGACTCATAAAACATCACCTTGAAGTAGTTGATGAAATAGAATGGGCCCCAAAGCTGTTTCAAGGGAGGGTCCTTCGCCTCCTTGTATGATCCACCCCAAGATTTTGATGGTGGTAATGATGTTCCTTGATGGTAGAAAGAATAAAGTAAGTGGGTTTGTATTTCCAAAGGAAATCCGACAACATAACCTTGCAATGAATTGGTGGTGAAATAGGTAACCTCAATAGCTTAATTTATAGGAAATAATAGTGGACCTTTTAGGTTTAGTTTCAATGTGAACACTCCCATTGCATTATTGGAGAAATGTGATCAAAATTTTTTGACAACACGTGTATTCCAACATAGGATGAACACCTTTAGTAACTAATCACACAACCAGATCAAATATCAACACAACAATGTTTTTACGTGGTAAAACCCCTGTAGGGAACATCCACTATCCCAGCCAACTTGGTCACTTGGATAAATTTATTAATGCAAAATAAAATGTGTTACGAAGATTTTCTCACAATCGATCATCAACAAATGACCCTCCATGCTCTTTAAATAGATATCTTGGACCAATTGGGTGTTAATCCATAGATCAATGTAGTCGTTAAGATCAAGGAGAATATGGACTATCATATCACTCTATGTCGGGAACATATCGTGACCATTGGATTACCTAAATACAAATGCCTACTAATGCATACTAAAGAAACACATTTTTTCCTAACGACACATTAGACCAAGTTGATCTTAACTAACTCCTAAGTGTCTAAATATCATAACATCCCCCCTTAAGAGAAACTTGGGATAAGATTAAAGGATTTGCAAAGGTGACACAATAGGAGAAGGAAGGATGCATTGGATCATATCCCCCCTTAATGAAAACTTCTTGAACTTCGAACATAGATTGAAGTTTGGAAAAAATCGCTTCTGTAAGAGACTTTGGGAAAATGTATGCAACTTGATGTTTTGTATGGAAAAAGAGCAATTCAATAACTCAATTATGAATGAGCTTTCTGATGAAGTGCATGCATAGCTCGATGTGTTGGTTGTGTTGATGTTGATTTGGGTCTTTGGTGATCTTGATGTCACTTTGATTGTCACACCAGAGGGTTGTTGGATGCTACTTCTGGAATCCAAACTCTAAAAGGATATATTGAAACCACAAGTATTTTTTACTTGAATTAACTGTTGCTTGGTACTTTGCTTCTGCCCAAGAAAGAATTATATCTTGTTGTTTCTTACAGGCCCAAGTGACAGGTCTTGAACCAAGGCTAAACACATAACATGCAATAGATGTTCGATCATTAGGGTCACCAACCCAATTTGAATCAATAAAACCAACCATTAAAGGAGTACCCCCTGAGTTGTAATGTATCCCAAATTGAACTGTACCCTAGACATACCGAAGTATCATTTTAGTTTATTTCCAATGAATTTCATGGGGTGTTTTCATACACTAGGCAACAAGACCAACAATAAAAGAAATATTAGGATGGGTATGAGTCAAATATAAGATGCTACCAACTAATTGATGGTACACAGTGGCATTAACTTCGGGAGGAGTACAGGTGGCAACAAGTTTGACTCCATACTAGAAGGGAGAAGGGGATGGTTTAGAATCTTCCATGTGAAAGCGATGAAGAAGTTCATACAGATACTTAGACCAGGAAAGAAAAAATCCTTCCTTTGTTTGCAAAACTTGAAGGCCAAGGAAATAATGCAAACAACCCAAGTTGGTCATTTAAAATTTCTTCTTAAGACTAGTTTTCAGATGGTTTAAAAGTTTTGGGTCTCTTCTAGTGAGGATGTGGTCATCAACATAAAGAACAAGTATTATAATATGGATTCCTACTTTTTTGGTATAGAAATTAGGGTTAGAATGACATCTGGAAAAGTCAGTATCAAGAATAAAGCATCCCATTTTGGGGTACAAAGATCGAGGATCTTGCTTAAGACCATAAAAATATTTCTTAAGGTGACAAACAAGGCTGGAGTCATTTTGGACATAGCCAGGAGGTTGTTCCATGTATATTTCTTCTTGTAAATCCCCATGCAAGAAGGAGGATTTAACATCCATATAATGGGCATCCCATTTATGTGAGGCAACAAGGGATAGAACAAGGAAGATGGAATTCGTTTTGGCGATAGGGGAAAAGGTTTCATTATAGTCAATGCCTTCAACTTGAGAGAACCCTTTGAAAAATAATCACACCTTATGTCTTTCAGCACTTCCATCTCATGCATACTTAGTTATGTAAAACCATTTACATCTAACAAGTTTTCTTCCTTTCGGAATAGGTACAAGATCCGAACTATCATTCATTATTAAAGAGTGATACTCTTCATTCATTATTGTATTCCAATCTAGATAACATGAAGCTTCTGCAAATGTTTCTGGATCATGAGTCTTTGAAACTTTATTCAATCGAGAAGAGGCTCCATGGAACTGTGAACTTGTTTGAAACTAATTTGAAGGATCACCGACAAGATCACTAGTTGTTTCTTGAGTTGAATGGACCCATCTGGGAAGCTGTGGTGTTGGTACAGGTTCATGTTCAATGGAATCATCTGGAGGAAGGTGAGAAAGAGGAGGTGTATTTTCATCATCATTGTCATCATTTGAAGAAGAAGAAACCAAAAGAGGAACATAAGAGGGCACAAATGTTGAATATGGTTCATAGGATATAGATGGCACAAATGTCGATTTAGGCTCACATGCCAAGAGATTTTCATCAAATTTAACATCTCTTCTAATAATAATTTCATTAGAACAAGGTTGAAGAAGTATGCAACCTTTTACATCTTCAAAATAACCAACAAAAATACACTTCTCACTTTTAGGATGTAAATCTTTCCTTTTCTCATCTAGAATGTAAGCCCATGCTACACAGGCAAATACACAAAAGTGTCTTACATTTGGATTAATTTTATTCCATGCTTCTTTCGGTGTTATATTTTTTAGAGCCTTTGTGGGAGTGAAATTTACTATGTAACTTCTACAGTTAATGGCTTCCACCCAATAATAAAGACTTAATCCATTAGATTGGATCATACAATTAGGCATTTCCTTTAATGTGTGATTCTTTCTCTCAACAACGCCATTTTGTTGTGGTGTATATGGAATAATGTGTTGCATTTGGATGCCCTGTGAGGTGCAGTGACATGTAAAATATTTGTTTACATATTCACCTCCATTATCTGTTCTTAACCTTTGAAGTTAATGTCCAAATTGTTTTTCTACAAGGGACTTGTAGGCCAAAAACTTGTCAAACACTTTTCTCTTAAGTTTTAAGAAGTAAACCCAAGTGCGTCTGGAGAAGTCATTGATGAAAGTTAAGAAATATTTGCACCTAGAAAAAGAAGGAGAAGAAAACTGACCACACAACTTACTATGAACAAGATGCAAAGAGGTAGAGGTATGCCAAGAGGTACGTTTGTCAAAATTGAACTGATGATGTTTGACGAAAACAAAATTGGCCCAAACACCATCTCTGCAAGAAACAAGAGGAATACCAGTTTCCATCTTTTGATTACATAGTTGCTGCAATGAGTGATAGTTTAGGTGACCATACCTCTCATGACAAATTTTGCTCAAGTCATCGCTGTGAGAAACAAAAAATGATGGAAAAGATGATGACTCAAAGTTTTCAAACTTGCACAACCTGGTAATATCATCAACAATTCCAATTGCAAGGATATGCTTAAGATCTTTTAAGTCCTTAATTACAACTTGATGAGGTGAAAACTTTGTGGTTTTACCTTCACCTGACTGAGTGAACTGATATATTGATAGAAGATTGCAAGAAACACATGGAGCATAATACATCATTGAAATGACCATTATCTACCTGAATTGTTCCAGACCCTACAACACTAAGAGATCTATCATCACCAACAAATATTTTCTTAATTTTACACTCATTAAGAGAACAATATATGGCTTTATCCTTAGCCATATTATAAAATGCTCCAGAATCAATAAGCCTCTCATCAGAAGAAGAAGTAGAAGTTGCATTGAAGGAGAAACCATAAGTAGAAAGTGCATGTACATGAGAAGAAGAAGAAGAAGAATCAATATTGATGTTTTACTTCTTCATCACAACTTCTAAATCTTCCATCTTATTAAAACATTTGGACTCCACATGACCAACATTCCCACAAAAGTTGAAATGTATGTAAGTCTTCTTACTTTTAGATTTTTCTCCTTTGTCACGATTAGGAGTAGAAGCTAACTAAGAGGGTTTGGGACCCTTGTTTTTCTTGTTGTTGTAGCAAGCATGTTGCTTCTTGGTATTCTTGGATTTATCTTTCCACCGAGTCACTAAGGCTTTGTTGGAGGCACCTGCAGTGATGATCACTCCAAGTTTCACAAGATTATCTTGTTCTCGAATTAGAGAATCACAAAAGGACTCAAGAGAGGGTTCTTTACAAGAACTCCCTATAGCTTCTCTAGTGGCATAAAAGGTAGATACAAAAACATAAAATGTACTACCATAGAGAGAATAACATATATGCATTGATCTTCCTTCAAATCTACTTGGAACTCTTAACACAAAAGTCTAAGTTTTTTGAGCTTAGATAAGTAATCTTCAATGGAAGGAAATTAATTTGGAGTTAAAGTCATTAACCAATTTTCCAACTGGTGAGATCGAATAATATTGTGTTTACCAAACATAACTTCAATATTTTCCCAAGCTTTATCTAGGCCCTCAATTCCTTGAAGATAAAACCTTAAATTAGGAGAGATGGACATATCAATTAGTCTGCGTGCTTCGTCATTCCTATGAACCCATTTTCCATACTTGTCATCATCAGTGGGTTCTTGTTCTTTTCCCAAGGTAATTTGGTACAATACTTTACTTCTTAATTAATCCTCCATATGGGATTTCCATGAGAAGTAGTTGGTACTGGTAAGAAAAATATCACTGAGAGAAGCCATATTAAATATACAAAAAATATGGATTTAAAATATAAAATTGATGGTCTGGATGGAATGCTCTCAGAAAAATAGGGCGTTTAAAAAAAAAACACAAAAATGGACTTTGGATATGAAAGTTATGCCCTTTTGAAAAAAGACATAAATGGTAACCAAAGAACCACATGACAAGTATATGTTGGTCAATGTGGTGATACCCCTCTTTCTAATAACCTCACTTTTAAAAATAAGTTGCTCATGAAATGACCCACTTTTATAGAATAAGTAGGGATCAATTTTACAATGAAATTACTTTATAAATGAAAGTTGCATGCAAAATAAATAACTTAAAATAAAATATTAAAGCTACTTATAGTGATTCAGTCTTATAATTTAAGTGAAATACACTTTACAATGGATGCATAAACTTTTTCAGAAAAAGGTAACAAAAGAGAGACTTGAACTCGAGACTTTTTACTTAATAAAACAATTTTTAACCAAGTGAGCTAATGCAAAAAACATTATATTGTTTAGAAGGAGGGTTGAAGTTATTGTTGTGGAAGACGACCTTGGAGAGCTTGGTCATAAAAAAATATTTTCACACAAGAAAAAAATTCCCTTCTCAACGGGAAAAAGGGTTAGATATCAGTTAACTACCTAGAAAATGCAAGTTTTCCCTCTATTTCTAGTTTATTGAGATCACACATAGTGCACGACAAAGAGCATATGAAGACACGAAAACCATTTCCGTTTTGTTTATGATTTGTCGAGATCACACATAACGAAGGGAAAAGAGCATACACAAATCGAAAGGAGTAGCAACTTGAAAATAAAATAAAAAACTGAAAAGTGAAACAAAATTGAAATATTCTCTATGTAAAAAATTAAAAGGGCGTACTCAGGCTTTATACCTCCGGTTTTGCTTGAAATGGCCGTATATTGGGAAAATAGAAACCTTTTTTAGTGAAAAGAAAGGTGTTTCTAACTAAAATGAGTGCTCCAAACACAATGAAATAGTTCTCTTAGCCCATAAATGTATTGAAATGACAGAAAATATAGACGTGGAAACACAACTTTATGATCTAGAATGAGTGGGTCTTCAAATGTGCTATGATACCTTGTTCAAAAAAGCAGTTATTCCAACAGAGGAATAACACCTTTAATAAACACTCACACAACTAGATCATATATCAACACATTGATGTTTTTACATGGTAAAAACCCTATGGGGAAACTTCCACAGCCCCAACCAACCTGGCCACTTAGAGCAATTTATTAATGAAAAAAAAATATGTTATAGAGACTTGCTCATAATCGATCATCGAAAAATGTCCCTCCATGGTCTTTAAATAAAGATCATTGAACAATAGAGTGTTAAGACACATATCATTGAAGTCATTAAGATCGAGGAGAATATGAACTTTCAGATCACTCTATGTTGGAAACATATCATGATCGTCAGATTACCTAACTACAAATGCATACTAATGAAACACATTTTACCTAATGACAAATTATACCAAGTGTATCTTAACTAACTCCCAAGTGTCTAAATATCCTAACAAGAATAACCATTGAAGCCTAGATCAAATGCCATTTTTGGAAACAACAAATTTATGGGGTCCACTTCCATACCACTATTCCATTTTTGGAAGGCACAAATCATTAAATGAACCAAAAATACAATATTTTGGGCCAAAGTGCACCACTTAAAGCATTAAGTTCACTACATGTGAAAAAAATAAAGGATATAGTGCAATTTGAGTTTTTGGTGAAACTTCAAGGTTTGACTTGGCTCATGGTGGCAAGATTATGGTCATAAGGTGATGGAAATGATGGGAATGAGGGCTAAAGTTTCAAATAGTGATGTATAGGGATAGAAATACTCATGAGAATGTAGGTAAGAAAAAATAGGTTGATAATAGTTCCCCCCTAATGTATAAGGTTAGGAGCACATTGTATGACCAAAATACATCACAAGTTTCTATCTTCCAAACCATAGGAAAGGAACCACCTAAGCGAGGAGTAAAAGTGGTGAAAGAGGGAGAACACCTCCCAAAAGCAATCATGAAGACCCACTTGTAAACAACCAATAAAAGGGGTACAATGTGTATATAATATCAATATGAATGAGGTGGGCATACCCATGTTCATATGACTATCTCAATACAAAATGGTACCATGAAATTTTGAGGGCCAAATCAAAGTATACAAGGGTGTCAAAGTCCAATACAATAATAATCAAGGTTAGGGAGACCCAATCCAAGTACACAAATGTGGTCAATATCACAACTAATCATAATACATAGGAAGGGAAAATATCACCTAAATGGGAGGTTGGATCACAACAACTGAAGCCTTATTTAACACATGGAGGGGCTCAAGATTTGGAAAGAGCTAACTAGATAGAAGCTCATCATAGGTGGTTCAACATATGTATAAGGGAGGCAAATAGATCCATAGACAGTAGCTATATCAATATCGCCAATATATCCCGAATAATATAAAGAGAAATCTAATAGGTAACTTTCCAAGAGCCTCTCAAATGACTAAACAAGAGTCAACACATGCCTAGGGTATTCAACTATATTGAGATACAAGGACAATTGGTGGTGTACAATTCTCAATGATGTGATAATGAGTTATAGTTCATAATATGAGAAACAACTAAGTCAAGGGGAGATGCTGACTCCCGTTGCCTATTTTGAGGTAATCCATCAATGAGGAAAATGGGGCCAAGGTACACAATGCATCTATGCAATCCCCCAGAGTATATGTGTTGAATTTGACATGGGATAGTTCATTAGAAGCAAAGTATAAGGTAACATTTGTGAACCAACATGAGGTATGGTACACAGATGCAAAATGTGGACTAATTGTGACTAGGACAATGATCGACAAGAAGGCCAAAGAATCATAGATGTGAGACTTCCTTTGTTCAGAGCATAATGACAAGGTTGACTTGTTAGCAACAACACATTCCAAGGAGGATCAAGAATGGGTGTTGAGGGATTATGGTGACAACTTGGGATGGAATTTTAGTAGATAACCAGGACATACAAGATGAAATGAGTGAGACTCAATGATTTTAATGAAATGCGAACACGACTGAACTAGTAAGTCTCTAAGGGTGACTCGATGTAGGATTCTATGAAAAGGTGACTAGGGATGATGACAAAAGAGATCATATATATTTGTGAGTGTGCTAGGGAGCACTTTGAATGGTTTCCCAAAAAATGAATAAATTATGGTAATTGGTACAAACGACAATATAAGTGCACTAAATATGACCATGTGGATCAACTTGAGCAATTATTATGGAAAATGGAAGTATCCATGGGGTGGGCACTGATGGTAATCTCCTCGAGCCTAGGTGAATGGTGGAAAAATATCACAAAACAACTTTACAATATGGATGATGTGGTGGCATTATAGTGTGAAGAGTAGCAAATAATGCCAATTTATAAAATAATACGTTTGGGGATCCAAGGCAAATAAGTCAATGATCATGAGGTAAAAAAGCATGAGGCCAAAACTCTAGGACATAAACTATATGAACTCATGATCTTAAATGGAAAATAGTGGCATGAGTTCCAAAATACACAATGGTACTAATGAGTGGCAACCCATGTGGATAGAGTACTACCATTGAGAAAGGGTGAATGAAATGGTGATTGGGTTAGGCCACTTACTTGTACATGGGTATGGTCCTAAAAGTGTGAAAGGAATCAACAAATAAGGAAAAATGCATGGAATTCATAGGGAATTTGTGACCTATATCCTAGTTTGAAGAAATATACTTGTAAGAGTAGCAATGCGATAAATAAATAGTAGAACAAAAATGATTGTCCAAAGATGTACCTTTGCACATGGAAATGAGACCATGGAATAAAAGTGCATTTGAAAATGAAATCAACAGTACGTGTTGTAAATTTTACAATGAAACAAGGGTTACCAAGTAAAGTACCTAACCAAAAAAGAGAATAATGTGAAGGGGAAGAGCACATAATACAAAATATGATGGTACAAATGTTGCATCAAATGGAGGTTTGATGAGGTCATGTAGAGTAAAAGAAAATAAAAAAATATATTTAAATAAGGTGGAACCCATAAACCCAAATGTCATTTTTAGTGTTCCAAGTTCAATTGGCTCGTGGGACCCCAAAATTTCAGAGGCAATATCTTCCATTTTGGCCGACATGTTTTGATTCTGTGAGTTTTAGATTAGAGGTATCAACCCCCTTGTCATTTTTGTTTGTTTGAATTTGTATTTAGGGTTTCTTGGGCCCGAACGAAGGTTACTAGCCTGGTGCACACTTATCAGAGGATTTTATACACTATGCACACAAAAAATCTCTCAATAGGTGCACCGTGCATACAATTGAGGGCTACTTTTAAGGCACTCCAAGCACATGCCTGTTAGTTGAATATGTGTGTGTCATGCACACTTGTTGGGTGAACATGTGCATGCTGATTGTACCACTAGCTAAAGAACAAGTGTACAAACATGGTGCACTTTTTGTGAGAAAAGTGCATAGTAATTGCAAAATACTGATAAAAATGAGTATGCTCTAATGTGACTAGATAGGATGAATATTCTATGGAGGGAGAGGGACTTTATGACTATTGTAGAGAAACTCGTATATGAATAGACAAACCCTCTCACTTGCCTTTTACAATTAGTGACAAACTATAAGATAGATCACTATGGATTCCACCTATATCTAATGCATACACACAAATTATGCTATGATAAATGAGGAGGACGATAAATTACCTTTTCTCGACGATTGTCAAATCACATCCTTATAAAGAAGGTCCTCAAATCCATCTCCTATGCATCCTCTTATACCTGCTACTTGCACACAAGACAAACAACATACCTTTCTCAAAATTTTTGGCACATAAAATATAATTGTATGTAAAAAATATCTTGTCTAATACCTCAAGTAATACTAGATATACCAAGGCTCTTGGGGTGTAGGGAAGTCAGTGATAGAGTGTACTGTTAAGGAATTTTTTTATGTGAAGTCATCAGTTCAAAACCTCGACTTACCTTGTGTGTATGGGGCATCATGGGCACACCTAGAAGTTATAGTGGTAGAAGTTGGATAACACGACCACGTGTCACGCAAGTATGTGCCCAACTAGTTGTTGCTTCTGCCAGTCACAAAAAAAAATACAAGATCTACCAAAAAAAACCATAAACATCACAACAATGATTAAACAATGTTTGGAGCAGGGAAAGAACATAGATCTATATTAATAAAGTAAGCTACAATAGTACATATTACCTTGAGTTGCTTTCTAGACTCTTTGAGCTCTCCCTTAGACACCCTTGCTTGGTTAGAAGAAGTGAATCTACTCACTATATCATGGCAAGAGGATAATTGACTCTTTCTCACCTAGGATTTCAATCTCCACTTGTGTTGATTCCCAACACCCAACACTACAACAATGAGATAAAAAAGGACTCTTCAATTTCTCTCCACCAACATGAAGAATCTTAGATGAAGTGTATTAGGTGAGCATTCCCCCAATTGGGCCTCTCTTTATAGGAATGTAGATAACATTAGAGATAAGTTCAATGCATGTGAACTAGGAGAAAACAACTCATGAAAAAGTTCCATGCTCAATAATGCATCACAACTAGCCCATATCTCATTGATATCCTTGGAACTCTTCAAATATAGAAGATCAACGGGGTGGCTGCATATTTTGTATTGACAACTAGTGATTGGCTACAAGTTGAGTATGAGCAACACATGACTGGCTTCTTTTATCCATAGGAAAAATGCAACCAGGATCAAATGTGGTGTTTTTCAAGCAATTTCTTAAGTACAACTCGTGATTTTGACATAATAACATCATTAGGTTCTCTTCAAGGCCTTGGGTGACAAGTACAAGTGTAACAAATTCTCCCTAATGTGTGATTTCAAGAGAGGAACTAATGACCACAATACATTACCAAATTACATGGAAACCCATTGTCAATCACAAGGAATCCTGACATTGATGATTGCAAAGATCCAAGGTATTATCTAGTTTCTAGATCCACTTCCTAGATAATGAGTTCACATCAATAGGAATAGATCGGTCAAAGGAAGGCCTTAATGTCCATTAATCAACATGAAACTACCATCGAGAGATTATGTGGAGAGAAGTAATCAACAAGTACAACAAACATAGGGATGGTCGACATGAAAGGTTAACAAGATTGAAAAATGGCCAACTCAGGTTTTACACTTCCCTTTACCATATAACATGACATAATGATGACTTGGAAGCACTAAATCAAGAGGACCAATGACATAGCACAATAACATATGAGGCATTGAATAACTCTCCATGGTGTTTGGAAGAATAACCAGTTGGAGGAGTAAATGACTCATAATCATGTTACAACTCCTAGGAAAGCTATGTCCCAAATGTAAAACAAAGACACAAATAGGTGCCATGGTCAAGGGAAACAATGAAAAATGACTACCACTCATTTGAATACAGATTGAAGTTCTCCGCCCCCTTTTTAAAATGTATTTTTCATGTCTTTACGAGCACTAAAAAGAGATAAAATTACACTCGCAGGAGAAAACGAGTGGTGCAATGGAATGCAACTACGTTCCAAGCACATGGAACAAACCTATGCAAATCAAATGTAGAAAAGGTACTGGACAAGTTATGTCCAATCATAGTAGTTTTTTCCATGGGTAAGGGTCACAAAACAGAGGACAATCAAAGCAAATGGAAAGAGGTCAAGAGTGATTGCAATGGCAATAAGTGGGATCAAGGGAACAACAATGTAACAATATGCACAAGGACATAAACAATAGTAATCATATGCAACTGTAAAGAAACATAATTGATGATGACATTCTCCTCAGGACATGGATAGAAAAATATTAAGAGAGAATAATGAGGTCTCAACTTTTAGTCATGTTTGGTCTAAATGTGGGTTCCCAAGCCACCAAATGGAAAAAATATTGTTAACTAGGGAAACCAATGAAGGGTAGGGGCTATTGCACGAGTTACAACGTGAAATAAAGAGAAAGGCTAATGTTAGAATCTAGAAGGGTCAAACCTAAGGTATAATTTTAGCAAAAGTGATAGTTAATAATACAAGAACAAAATGTAGGGAAAATCCTATCGCTATATGCCAGTATAGATCACGTACCTCACGACTCAGTAGATGTTTCCATAGAAAGTGGCAGACAATATGTCACCAAGTCTTGTAAAATAGAAAAAATAGACTCAAGGTTAAATTAAATAGTGAAATTTCATAAAAGAAATAACAAAGCATGAATCCTAAGTGATGAAAGGCATCGTTTTAGTGCAGTTGTGAAAATGACCATTTCATACCCTGAAAAGTCCTAAAACCAATCTATTTATGGTCAAATAGGGTTCATTTTCACATTTACCTTGTTGAAATTCTTACTTCTGGTGAAAATTTCTTACCCCTCAAAAATTCCAATGCATATTGCAAGATATTCAATCGGCGCAATTCCATTTCATCTGGACCACGTAGGCCCTCAATCCATGCCCTTTCACTTGATTGTTTCCTTTCTAAGATTTTCCTAATTTTGGGGTGGTGTTAAACCCCACAAGGGCCACTTCGATGCAGTCATAGGTTTACCACCCTACAACTATGACCATAAATCCTTGGTTGTGGATATTCGGGAAGCAATGGGGAACAATTGTTCTTGCTTAGATAATCAGGAATGACCAACCCCAAAAATCAAGAAAAAACATTTGTTTCCTAAAAAAAATTCTAGTTGTTTGACATGTGATGTTTCTTGACTGTGTCTGTTGGTTTTCCACCATTCTAGAGTGGAAAGAAGGGAGCATGATGTTGCAAATGTGACAACCATGAGGGACCAACACACCCTTGATGGAATATGGGTTTGTGGGCTTCTAAAATTATTTAAGAGTCTGAACATGAGATCCTAGATGATGTTGCTAGATGTAAGTTTTAAACTTGTGAAGTAAATAAATGCATATAGATTCTTAAGAAAAATATAATTTAATCAATGGCTCATACACAGAGAACACAAAGATTTTATACCGAAAACCCTCAATCGGGAAAACCTTTCTTATATTCATTATGAATTTCACCATTCACCATACAATATATACAATGTTTTTAGGTATTCCGTAGATACCAAAATCCTAATCCATTAATCCAGTATTAATTTAGTACCAAAATCCTAATCCCTTAATCCTAATACCTGCACCCCCTTGGGACTCCCCTAGGAAAGCACCCGATGCACACGACACAAAGAGAACTACTAGAGGGATCGCTAGATGTAGTTGTCGAACCTGACGTTTCCCACACACACACATGCAAAGAATATAAAACATACCCAACATTCTCCCACTTGTTGTTTTCTTTGCATCTAGGGGTTTAGGGGATTATATAGTCAACAATCGAGGGCAACAATGCCCATTGTTACTCTACACCAGGAGAACTTTTCTGCGCTCACAGACTTTGTCAATGAATTTGCAACATTCTTCAAAGTGTCAACCTTTTCCAACAACACCTTCTTTTCCTCAACCATGTCTCTCACAACGTGATATTGAACATCAATATGCTTTGTCTTTGAATGATAAGCTGGGTTGTTTTCTAGGAATATTGCACTCTGAATGTCACAATCTAGTCTCACTGCTTGTTGTACCAACCCAATACCTGAAAATAATCTTTGTAACCATACTGCTTCCTTGTTTGCATGAGTGGCTTCCATGTATTCAACTTCTGTAGTTGAGAGTGCCACTACAGTCTGTCTTTTTCTCATCCAATTGATTTCTCCTCCAAATAGGTTAAATGGATACCCACTTGTAGATATTTTGCGATCCAGATCTCTAGCCCAGTCCGCATCAACAAAGTCATGTATGTCCACCACTATGTCCAATCTTGGTCTTCCTTGGTAGCATAATCCATAACTGGTAGTTCCACGAAGATACCTGAAGACCCTCTTTACTGCTGTCCAATGCTCCTTCCCTAGTTTTGACATATACCTGCTCAAAAATCCCACTGCATGTGCAATTTCCAGTCTAGTACAGAACATTGCATACATCAAACTACCAACTTCACTGGAATACAGAACATGGGACATGTCCTCTTCTTCTTCCCGTGTCTTGGGACACTGATCTGCAAATAACTTTACACCTATATGAATAGGAACCTTGACCGGTTTACTTCCATGCATATTAAACCTTTGCAATATCGTCTCAACATTTTCTTTG